>JANAVB010005600.1:4687878-4944296 GCA_029216955.1 Iris pallida
ATATATATATACATAATATATATATATATATATATATTATATATATATATATATATATATATATATATATATTGGAGTCACCGGCAGATGATCTCTAGCCTAGTGGTTAAGACCATCTCCAATGGTGATTTCTAAAATTGTGTTCTTATCCTACTTGGCATTGTACTTTAAGGAGATTTGTATCCTAGTTGGAAGAGTTTCTACATAGAAATTATATACATACAAAAATGCTCTCCAATGGTTCTCCATTTCTATCATATGTGTCACATAGTAAAAGGAACAATTTAATTGTGTGGGGCCCAATAATAATTGTCATGAGAGATAGAAGAATTTCTATGAGAGTTTCTACATGTAGAAACCCTTCTATAAAGTTTCCTCCTACATCATTGCCACATAGGATAGAAATGGTGATAGAAATCACCATTGGGAGAAGTTTTTTCTAAAATGGATTTCTTCCATAGAAATAGGAAAGATAGAAACCCCCATTGGAGATGATCTAAGAGAGATGCATCGCGGTCCGAGTGGTCAGGAGTACGAATCTCAGTGGGAACGATTTCAGAAATAATTTATCTGGTTCCAAATATATATATATATATATATATATATATATATATATATATATATATATATATATATATAATTGAGTCACCAATGTTTTTTTAACTGATAGTAATAATGTACACAAGATTTAATGAATATCTGACAAACAAGTCCAACGGTAGAGGACCAATATAGGTCGGACCAAGTCCAACGACGGAGGACCAATATAGTCGTTTCAATACATTTTTTTAGACAATTTATATAGGCACATCACTTTCTTATCAAGGCTAGTCCGGATTATGGCTAGTCCAATTTTTTTCCTTTTGAAAGAGGCTAGTCCAAATTTTCTATCATGGCTATCCCAAATTTTTCTTCCCCCCAAAACCCATTTTTTTCCTTCATTTACAAAATCCCTTCTCTCTCTTCCAAAATCCTCACCCCTCTCTTCTTCTTCTTCTTCTTCTTCTTCTTCTTCTTCTTCTTCATCTCTCCTCAATCCCCAACATCTTCCTCTTTTCATCCACAACTCCTAATTTCCAACATCTTTCACTTCTCCTCCACCATCCTCCTCTTTTGAAGAAATTAATTCAAAACCTTTTTCTCAATTTATTTTCAAAACCCTAGAAATTAATTTAAAAAATTAAAGCATCAATTACATTGTTTATTTCAATTCTTTGTAGTCCATTTGAATGAATTAAACTACATACGGAGTAGAAAATTACCCATTTAAATTAAATCCAAGTATGAACGAACGAGAAAACTCTGCGTCGACAAGGACTGCCTAATTTTCTGGCAGTCCTACAAACTGAATGGACTGCCAGAAGAATGGGCAGTCCAACTCACAACATGTGTAACTTTGGACTGCACATTCTTCTGGCAGTCCAACGTACGGACTGGACTGCCAGATAGTTGGGCAATTCAAAGTAACACATGTTGTGAGTTGGACTGCCCATTCTTCTAGCAGTCCAACATACAGTAAGGACTGCCAGAAAAATGGACAGTCCTTTGTTTCACATGCTGTGACTTAGGACTGTCCAGTTTTCTGGCAGTCCATTCAGTTTATAGGACTGCCAAAAAAATTAGGCAGTCCTCGTTTACACTAGTTGAACAACAATATTATGGTTTCCACAAATATTAGGGTTTGTGCATTATCAGGATCCTTTGGGTGCCATCAAAATTGAAAATGAGAAGAAAATTAGGGTTTAATTTTTGGATGTTTTCTTCTCATTTTCTTCTTCTCCGTCGATTGAAAATTAAAATTCGAAATGGGAAGAAAAGTAGGATTTAAACCCCATTATACTTGGAGATAGTGAGAATGAGTTGAGAAAGAAAATTAGGGTTTAAATCCCATCACAATTCTTATTTTTGTTCTTCTTCTTTTTCCTCTCTTTCTTTTTATTGTTCTTCTTGTTCTTCTTGTTCTTCTTTCTTCTTCTTCTTCTTCTTTGATGAGTTGAGGAAGAAGAAGAACAAAATTAGAAAAATTGACTTTTATACTAAAGAGTGGGATAGCCATGATAAATTTTTTCCAATGGCAAACTTGTAGATAAACAAAAAAAAAATAGGCTAGCCTGAATGAAAAAGTGATGTGCCTATATAAAAAGCCTTTTTTAGAGGTGGCAAAGTGCACCACACCTCGACCAAGTGACCTTTTTGTAGGGTACTTGGGACACAACTACTTGCGTCAGTCCCGACGAGGTAGCGATATCCAAAAATTGTACTACCCCTTGCTGAAGCTTCACCGTCTGTCACATCTCAGTCCTAAAATACATACGTCCAGGAACACATAACTTGCCAGCAGATAAATTTGAAGGCAATTTCAATCTAATGTACATATTGGAAGGCATCTTAAGCTATAAATTTTAGTCATCACATGGCAGTCACAGACATCTAAATCTCATCCACAGTAATAAAATAACTAAATCGAAATAAATAATGATGAATGTAAATAGAATTCAAGTTCATCAAGCAATAGCTCTCGCTACTAGTAGACAAATAAATAAATAAAACATAAAATAAATAACTAAGACCACTTTACTAAGCTAAGCATTAATATGTCGTCAGCTGCAGTGGTACCGTGGTCTGGTGTCGGCTCGTAAACTTGTTCGTCTGCACCTAGGTAAACTTCTTCTAAATCTGGAGAGATCACCAGGTCCTCAGAGGACAAAGTAAGACACATAATATGTAAACCTACTTTGACAATAATAACATACATGAAAAAGACAGAAAATGCTACTAGAAATAAAGACTGAAGAATACACAATACAAGAATAAAACATGAATAATGTGACATGCCATCGAGAATCGTGCTAATAAATGTGACTACGAGTAAATTGGGATAAACCACAACCAGATGGTGGCTAACGGCCCTATAGATTGCAGCCTGGTGGTTGCTAACAACCTATAGTAAGTCTCTGTCGCAGCCCGGTGGTTGCTAACGATCGAGAGTGGACAAGTATAGTTAACGCCTATAACAATAACCTCGTCTAAGGAAGTGCTAACGTCAAGTCCAAGTCAACCATGTCAAGGAAACGCGACATAGGATTGGGCAACACTAACATGATCTATACATGAATAGTGATATATGGAATAAAGAAAAATAATGTTATGTGCACGTATAACAAAGATAAATAACATGATATGAACAGAAACAACATGTAATCAAGTATGACTGAAAATAAAAGCAATATAGAATGTATGTAAATACTATACAATTCGGCAAGGTGTATTTGCTTATCGTCCAAGTCTCCGTGACTTTGCAATATCAAAACCTATCAAAGTTCACACATAATTAAAGAATTAGTTTAGTCTTCTAAGTACACATAGGACACATGGGTTTCCTAAACAATACATCTACATGCTTCAAGGATTTCTAAACCTAGTTTCATAGTTTGACTTCCGAAATTCAAGTTTAAGTCCCCAAATAAAGGAAAAACATATAAATCACCTAATTTAATCTAATTATACTCTAAAATAAAATCTAGATATAAGTTCTTGACTATAGAAAGTCACAGTTCCAAATTCGGAATATAAGGCACGCAAACGAGGTATACCGTTGACTAAATAGTCAAATGTCACGAACTCAATGATTTGAGTGTGCATAGATTTCAGTGCTACGAGTGCACTGGAATAAACGGTGCCACAAAATCATGATTTGGTCAAAAGTTATCCCATTATAGCTAACTGTGACTAAATTGGTAAATTACTGACCAATTCTGAGTTATACGAATTAAATAAAATAAAACTAAATGATATTTAAGAATTTCAAAAAAATATATATGTAGATCTTCGTGTCAGCTTTCCAAAACTTCACACGGATTGCAAAACGAAGTGCAGGATCTCCCAAAATCTCGAAAATAGTGCGACGCGTCAATTTTTGAACAACCAACAGTCAAATAAATCTCCAAAAATTTACATAAATAATTACAGAAAATAAAATATATTTTGGAAAGTTAACCTCGATACGGTTCTAACAAAAATGTACACAAAAATGACGTTGGAGTTGACCATAATCGCTCCACGAAGTTGAAGGTTCTCCAATATCAAAATCCTCAAAATCGGGTGAACATTAAACTAGGTTTTCTGAATAACTATATATATATATATATATATATAATATATATATATATATATATAATATATATATAGGAAATCATGAGTCGGCTAGCGGCTCGAGCCGCGGCTCAGGGACACATGGCAGGATCATGTGCTTCCCGCAAAAGATCTAACGGGCAGGAAGCTGTCCGGTTTGGCTCTAGCCATGATGACAAGCCACGACTCCGTATTTGGAAATCCAGCATAGTCAACGATGACTGTGCTGACAACTGGGCAGTCTGAGCAGCTGACAGATGGGCCAGCGGCTGCTTACTGGGCCTGCTGACTAGATAAATGCTGATTTAATTACATAAATTAATAGAAAAACATTTAAAATCCAAATAAATTCTAGAAAAATCCTATAAAATACTACAAAATATTTCTAAGTGCCTATAGCTTAAATAAAACCTTTGGTCTCAAAATATCATCATGTAACCCCACAACAAATCCCAAAAGCCTATGGAAAAATAAATTTTATAGGTTTTAGTTATCGAAAAATTTCCAAAATTTTTAGAAAAATCCAAAAAAAAATCTAAAAAACTCTAGAAATTATTTCTAGTCATCTAGAGCCCCAATAAAAATATTTGGTCTAAAAATACCTCGTGTGAACCTATAGAAATTCCCAAAAGCTTATAAAATAGTAAACCTATATATATATATATATATATATATATATATATATATATTATATATATAATTATTATCTAAAAATTTCCAAAAAATTCTAGAAAAAATATTAAATAAAGTATGTAGGGCTACTAGCGACCATAATGACCATAAATTACCTAATGTTACCATACTACACCTATAGACTTGGGTACAACCCCTAGTGATCCCAAATCTAATCCATAAATAAATATAAAAATTTGGGGGTTTACACCGTCAACATCAAGTGAACCAGATCTTCAGAATTTGACGTTTCAATGATATCGATGTCCTCTATGTAAACTATATATCCTACGTACGCGACCATACGGTTACATCATGCTTCCTCCACTAACTGAACAAAATGAGGACTCGGTCGTGAACTTCCCATATGGCCATCGCGTCCACCGGTGGGGGCAGTGGTCAGGGCCGGCCCGGAACATTTTGATGCCCAGTACTAAATACAAAATGATGCCCTTCTTCAAAAAATATATTAAAAATAAAATATCAATTTTTTTTTTGCATGATAATAAATCAAAGTGAACTCTTTTGGACTAGGCTTGATACATGCCAACTAACATTAAATTTTGCATGAATATCTTGGCAAATGGCAATACTACTTCCGTAGTTTAAAAAAAATCCGATAAATATGTTATTTAACATTTCTTATTTATGTTTTTTTAATACTAGGTTTGAGATATATGGACTTATTTGCCTAGTTTATCAACAACATAGTAACTCAAGAAACATAAATAAAATAAAAAATTTTAAGAAAAACCCAAAATCAGGAGGAACAAAAGTTACAAAATATTTCAGTTTGAAAATGAAATCATTGTGAAATCTTAAGTGCAAAGATTTACGAAAAGATATTCAACACAAGGAACCTATAATTTTAAGTGTGAAATCTTAAGTGCAAAGATAATGAAAAGACTCATCTCCATTGGCTCATCGGTATTCAACACCAACATGGGATCAACTATAATTCACAACACGTAGTGAGCTAAAATATTACAGAAGCTGATTGAAACTTAGTTACTATGAAAACGTACATAAATAGAGAAATTATGAAGGAAGATCGAAGATCTACTACAAATAATGTGTTTCCTAATTTTTAGAAGATGTAAAATTCCAAGTCTGTGCTTCGTCTGTGCAAAGTAGATTATATGTAAATATAACTTGAAACTTTCGAAAAACATAAACTACATCAATAGAATCCCTCATTCAAAAGATGGGGGTAAAGAGGATTGTCCTCAATCATCAGCGACAGAGGGAACTCAAAGAACATAACAAAGCCAACATCATGAGGAACAAAAGTTACAAAGTATTTTAATTCCAATGAAAGTCTTGCTAAAATATCAGGTTCATATTGATACTTCTATCTTACCTTTTCGTCTCCTCTTTGGGTCAAGGCTCAAGCAGAGGCAAGAGAGAGAGAGCTTGTATGCCGCCGTAGCCTTCTTTGTGTAGTGTTACTTCGTGGAATCATTGTGAAGGATTCCAGGACAAGAAATTGAAGAAAATTAAAAATTTGTATTTTAATTAGCAAAAGAGAGAATGAAGAGAGAATTAAAATGAACAATTCAAAAAAAAACTTATTGCTGGTCATCTGGAATTGGAAGCGACGTGAAGAACTTTTTTACCTCTGAAATGCAAAAGAAAATCTGATATGATGGGAAAACTAGTTTTTTCTTTGAAATTGAAGAGTCGGACGTCTATCCAATTCCTATGTGTCATGCCCTATTTGTTGAATTGCTATAATAATTTTTTTTCCAACCTTGGACTTTGAAGAATAAATCAGAATAACAATATTTTATTATTTGTTATTATTACTAACATTTTAAAAAAATTTGGGCCCCTTGGGATTTGGGGCCCAGGACGCAAGCCCTGTTTGCCCCTCATCCGGGCCGTCCCTGGCAGTGGTATCCGACTACCCCTTCTCTTGGGGAAGGGTTGAGATAGGGGCATGATCCCCTCCAAATTAGTTCGGTCTCTTATATATGGCCAAGTAAGAATTGATGAAGGTACGCATATCTTACATACTAAATTTCTATCATGCTCCAGAACCATAATATTGGAGAGCGATGGCAGACACATGCCAACTACGTAGTATGGGGTACACATGCGCAACGGGATACGGCCACGATTGTTCTAAAAAAAGTGGGATACAATTCAATGACCGAGCCTATCTAAGATTTTGAGCATTGTGCTCTCTAATAAAATACCACACCATATCAACCACATAGATAAACTATAACTCACCATGTGTATAAGGTAATAAAAGAAGAATCTCATATTGAAATACACACTTAGAGTTTATCACATCAACCTCTTTCTAAAGAGTAATTTCAAATAAATCCAATAGTTTCATACCTAAGAGACTTAGTAACTAATTTTATGTCTTATTTGTGAATGAAACCATCATGACAACTGCGGTGTTAACCTATTAGTCCTTAGTTTGCCTTGGCTACGTGGACAACACAAAAAATCGGATAAAGGTTTGGATATCCAGTCCCGACTTAACACATAATTGACCCATGGGTAAATTCGACAATACTTGGGCTTGGACAACTCTCCTTAGTTTAGGACAACCTCCTAAATTCAACGTGTGAGACTCGTCTCACAGTATTGATATTTATATATGGATACGTATTTTGTACTGTATTTTGTATTTTCTTGGTTTTCGGAAAGTTTAATTTTTTTTCCAACTTATAGATTTTCTTCTTGACCGACATACCGCCAGTATATCAGTGTATACCGAAGGCATGCCTGTCACTCCCATTTTTTGTTAAATGTATTTTCAGTATACTTGTACGAATTTTTGACATTTGTCAGGTGATCCGTGTTTTGACTTGTCTTTCTTAGCCTTGACTTTGTTTAATCTTGACTTGGTTTAACTTGGTTTGGTTCAACTTGGCTTGGCTTGCTATGTTTGGTTTGGGGTTGAGATAAGAGGGTTGGTTTATAAACCAATTTCTCTCTCTCTCTCTCTCTCTCTCTTTCTCTTTTCATTACTTTATTTATTCCTTCATCTTCTTCTTCTTTTACTCCTCCACCAAAAAGCCAAGTGCATCTTGCCAAATTTTGAACACATTATTTTTTTGTTTGTTCTATTCTCTTTCTTGCATGATTCTAAGTCTCTTTGAACTTGGCATTTTTGGTTTCGTTGGGTACATTTTCGTATATTTAAGTTTTTGATCTTTTCCTCTTTTTTTTGGTTTTGATCTACTAAAACTTGGTATTTTCGAAAACTAGTTGCTTCATGTTGTAGGAAATCTCATTCTACCAATTTTGACCTTTAAAAAGGTTAGATTTTGACTTATTTGAGGAAGTTACGGATCTTTGAAGTTCATGGGTTCAACCAAGCATTTTTATGCTGGTTGGAAAGTTGAGCAGTGTGCGCACACGCTCATTAGCGCCACGCCATCTAGGTTGTGCGCGCTCTTTAGCGCCAAGCCATCTCGGTAGTGCGCGCTCATTAGCGTCGTGCCATCTCGGTTGCGCGCGCTCCTTAGCGTCGCGCCATATCGGTTGTGCGCGCTTCCTAGCGCCTCGCCATCTCGATTGCATGCCCTCCTTAGCGTCGGACCATCTCGGTTGTGCGCGCTCTAGCGCAACCTGGCTCCTAGCATGGCGTAATCTAGCCTGACACCACTTGTTCCTTGGCGACACTTGTTCCTTGGCGCCATTTGTCCCTTGGTACCATTTGTCCCTTGGCACCATTTTCCCTTAGCACCCTTTGTTTCTTGGCACCATTTGTCCCCTGGCACTACTTGTCCCCTGGCATCATAATCATAGTTTTGATCTTTTGGCACGTTGTCATAACCTTACTTTTTATTTTATTTTTATGTATTTTAATTATTTTTAGCCTTTCAAAATTATTTTTCTATATTATTTCTCAAAAATATAAATAGTGTAAATAAATAATTTCAGTTTCCTTTTCAAAATGCCCCTCATGCAAAATCAATTTTTTGTATTTTTACATAGCAAACTCATGTGGCATGCATGCATGGAAGAGTTCCAAATGTCATTCATGCCTCATGACAAATCCTAGGGGGTATTTTGGTCTTTCCATAATTGTATCCATCTTTTATATGTAGAATAAAAATTTTTATTCTTCTCCCATTCTGAATCCAGGTACTCTCTTCTTCTTCTTCTCATTCTTTTCTTCTTCTTCTTACATTCTTCTCCTTCTCCTCTTCCCTCCATTCATACTGCGACTGCTGCTGCTAACGCTGCTGCAGTGTGCCTGCTGCTTGCCGCACTCCTTGCTGCGGCTGCTGCTGCGGGTGCCGGCACCGGTGCCACCGGCCGGTCGGCCACCGGCCGACCCCCTCTCTTCATCTTCTTATTCTTCTTCCTCTTCATTCTTTCAATTTCTCTTTCCTCTTTCTCCCTCAAATTATTTCAAAATATTTCTAGGCTTTGAGATTAACCACATTTCCAATTTGTGCCCTAGGTTCTGATTTGGGCTTAGGAAGGAATTTATCATAGGGAAATATCTAAACCCAAGGCAAGTCCTCTTTTCATTCTCCTTTGAAAATTTGTTCAATTGTGATCTTCTAATTATTGGGATGATATAGTTTAATTTATATTCTTAAATTTATGGACCTTATGACAAGTTTAAAAAAAATATAGTTTGGTTTATATTCTAGAATTGGGAAATTCTATAATAAATTCAACCATGAACTACGAGGTATATAAATTATGTATCCTCTTGCTTGATATGTATGCGTATGAATTAGAGTTAAACATGTATTATACTAGTTAATTCTGTCCAATTTTGAATTAGGTTCAAATAACATTTGCTTGCATGATAAACTAGTTTAAAGTAAATGCTTATAGATACCTATACTTTAGGATAACCCTATACCTAGAATTTGAATCTTGATTAAGTTTTAACTTTATGGACAAATGAATGCAATATAAAATTGTAGAATTTCTGTGATTATGCCTTATATCTATGCCTATCCTGGACCTTACAGGCGACAATCGCAGGGTACAATATGGTATTCATTGTACAGTTGCGTAGCCTGGGAAGAAGTATCACGTGCCTCGAGTCATCCTGGGAACCGGAGCGTGACACGTCTCTTTTAGAATTTTAGAAGATATGCTGAGGACGTACTCTCTAGATTTCCATGGATCATGGGATGACTATCTGCATCTAATATAATTTCCATATAATAACAGTTATCAGGTCAGCATCAAGATAGCACCGTTTGAAGCACTATATGGAAGAAAGTGTAGGTCACCGATATATTGGGGTGACGTCGGAGAACAACAAATTCTAGGGCCAGAGTTGGTCACTCAGACAGTAGACATAGTCAAGGCAATCAGAAGTCATCTTCAAGCGGCACAAGACAGGCACAAGATATGGGTGTAGGCCTCAAAAAAATAAAAGTCACGCTGAGTTGATCAGAACAAGTCACGCAGAGTGATCCGAGAAGCAGCACAAAAGATACGCTAAGTTCTGCCTGGCCATCTCCTTTAGAAGTCACGCAGAGACAGCTCAGCCATACGTCAGAATCATAATGACTGACAACACAGCAGCCGAAAAACGTCTCCTCGTATGCCACGTATGCACAGAATTCGAGAGATCATCGCCGTCTTTTGCGTGATTTTCGAAATCTTCCTTAGCAAGACTCACTCTTCACCAAGTTGGCGTGACTTTGGGTCTTATCTTCATTTAATGTGGCTGACAATATAATCAATGTCAGAGATTTTGTGTCAGACAAAGCGTGCCAAATCAAGACAGCTGGCGGTTGGCGTGGATTCTGAACCTTCTCCTTCCTCAAGTTTGCGTAGATTTTTGAGTTATTCTTCTCAAAGCCTGCGTAAATTCTGAAGTATTCTTCTTCAAAGCTTGCGTGGATTTTGCCTTCAACGAGTCTGCGTCAACAAAACTGCGTGGATTTTTGCCTTCAGCAAGACAGCGTGGATTTCATTTCAACTGGAGTACGTGGCAGCCATGCCACCGATCTCTCTCTCGCGTGCCCAGTAACTTGCACACGACCCATGCACTAATGCCATGTGTCCAACAGTTACGGGCCACGTCCAGTAACTACTCACTAACCCTGCGTGTATTTAGAGTCTGCGTGACTTTTCAAATGCACTAGTGGTGAGGTAGTTATCTTTTCAGTTACTGTTTTGACTCTATAAATAGAGTTCTTTTTTTTATTTCATTGTACAGATATATTGATATCTACTGTCAAAATTCTGAGAAGCTTTTCTTCTTCGCATAGTCCAAAGGATAAACGATCGTCTTCTAGATCGGATTCCTACAGTTGTAATTTTCTCAGATACAAAATAAATAAAGTGAATTTATTTATGGAAAACAATGGGCAGATAAGCATCGAAGGATCTTGAACTTCAAACCTGGTGATCATGTATTTCTGAAGATCTTACCTACTAAAGGAACTATCAGGTTTAGAACAACAGGAAAGTTGAGCCCAAGGTATATAGCCCATTCGACGTCCTGGAACGAGTCGGTGACGTGTCTTATCGATTGGCCTTACCACTATCTCTAGAGGGAGTCCACGATGTTTTTCATGTATCTCAACTACGGAAGTATGTGCCAGATCCCAGTCACATACTGGATCATTCGGAAATCACAGTTGACCCAACTCTCCGCATTGAGCAGAAGCCAGTAGAGATCCTGGATCGAAGACAGAAGATTCTTAAGAACAAGACCATCTCTTTGGTTCGAGTATCTTGGAACAAGGACTCACCGGAAGAATCTACTTGGGAAAGGGAAGATGAGATGCGACAACTGTACCCCTACCTCTTTGATGATTTAGGTACTTAGCACCTTCCTTTTCTATTTCTCTTTTCCTTAAATTTCGAGGACAAAATTTAATTAAGGTTGATAGAGTGTCATAACTTTAGTTTTTATTTTTATTTTTATGTATTTTAATTATTTTTCAGCCTTTCAAAATTATTTTTCTATATTATTTCTCAAAAAAATAAATAGTGTAAATAATTAAAATCAATTTCCTTTTCAAAATGCCCCTCATGCAAAATTAATTTTTGCATTTTTACATAGCAAGCTCATGTGGCATGCATGCATGGAAGAGTGCCAAATGGCATTCATGCCTCATGACAATCCTAGGGGGTATTTTGGTCTTTTTATAATTGTACCCATCTTTTATATGTAGAAATAGAGAATAAAATTTTTTTATTCTTCTCTCATTCTGAATCCAGGTACTTTCTTCTTCTTCTTCTTCTTCTTCTTCTTCTTCTTCTTCTTCTTCTTCTTCTTCTTCTTATTCTTTTCTCATTCTTTTCTTCTTCTTCTTCCATTCTTCTCCTTCTCCTCTTCCCTCCATTCATACTGCGGCTGCTGCTGCTGCAATTGCTGCGGCTGCTGCTGCCGCACTCCTTGCTGCGGCTGCGGCTGCAGGTGCCAGCGCCGGCGCCGCCGGCCGGTCGGCCACCGGCCGACCCCCATCTTCATCTTCTTATTCTTCTTCCTCTTCATTATTCCAATTTCTCTTCCTTCTTTCTCTCTCAAAAAAATATTTCTAGGCTTTCAGATTAACCCCATTTCCAATTTGTGCCCTAGGTTCTGATTTGGGCTTAGGAAGGAATTTATCATAGGGAAATATTCAAACCCAAGGCAAGTCCTATTTTCCTTCTCCTTTGTAAATTTGTTCAATTGTGATCTTCTAATTATTGGGATGATATAGTTTAATTTATATTCTGAAATTTATGAACCTTATGACAAGTTTAAAAAATATATATATATAGTTTGGTTTATATTCTGGAATTAGAAAATTGTATAATAAATTCAACCATGAACTACGAGGTATATAAATTATGTATCCTCTTGCTTGATATGTATGCGTATGAATTAGAGTTAAACATGTATGATACTAGTTAATTCTGCCCAATTTTGAATTAGGTTCAAATAACATTTGCTTGCATGATAAACTAGTTTAAAGTAAATGCTTATAGATACCTATACTTTAGGATAACTCTATACCTAGAATTTTTTTCAATGTCAACCTTCCTTTGCACATTCAAGAAGTTAAAATACGGTACATGGTTGCATGAGTTAAATTGACTAGTGGTAGGTGTAATTGTCGATTTTATTAGATAATGTTCAATTCTGTCTGTATTATAGAAATATGCTAAATTGACATGTTTGACACCATTATTTAGTCAAAAATGGCCATTAGGGGTATATATATGTTAGAATGACCCTACGTTTACTTAACCTCAATTTTTAAAGCTCCTTTTGTACCTTTAGGAAGCTAAATGTGGATTATAGCAAATGCAAAAATCAAAATTGAACTCTTAGATAAATTTTGTCATTAGCACAAGCAAACATATTACTTAGTTTATGATAACAGTGAGAAATTTACATCTTGGTATCTTCACATTACTAACAAATGTATTTCTTAAGATTTGATTGCATTTTAGGTAATGCACATTGCCATAATCGAAATAAAATTGCTTGCTTGCTAGTTTGCCTACAATGGTAAGAAAGTTTATTTAAATCATATATATATGGATGTGTGTTTTTCGGTGTTGAGAGTTGCTCCACCGAAGGGGTCGGCGTACCCGGTTATATATTGCGTATTGCTGGTGTTGAGGGTTGCTCCACCGAAGGGGTCGGCGTGCCCATATATTATTCTTTGTGTTTATGTGTTCTGGAAATATTTCCGGGTCAGTAAATACAAAGGAGACTCTGCCGAAATTTTTAAGAATTTTCGGAGATAGTCTCTTTTTCGAGATTTCGGACTTTTAGAAACTTTTACTTAAGTTCTAGATTCTTGGAACCATCTATCTCCGATCTATAACATCGAAAGGATCCTTGGAAATCGTTGTCCAATTTGGTACCATGGAATTTTGCCTTGATTACAACGCTTCTTGGACTACATTAGTTTCGAAAAAGACGAAACTATTACTTGAATGCGACTTGACTTCTAGGACACCCATTTGGGGGATAGTTTCTCTGAAGTCTGAATGTCTAGAATAGGTTGCATAGGGTTTTGGAGAGAAGTCGTTGGATCACACCCGGCTGACTTCTTTGCAATATGATTTTCATTTTTCGTACTGATCAGTCCCTGATACGGTGTTCGTGCGGCCGCACGAATAACCGGGGTGAGGCTTAGCTCACTTTCTTGATCGTAATTGGACATCCAGGCCCTGAGTTTCAGCTCAGCTATCCATTTGCACATTACCCTCAGTTTCAGCTCAGAATACTTGTTAATTCATTAGATATCTAGGCCCTGAGTTCAGCTCAGCTTTCTAATGAATGGGTTCGATATTCTTAGAAAAGTCCAAGTCATACGAACTTCTTGTTATAACACATGATGCAATGAATCGACCCAGATGATTCGGAAACCACTCATGATGTTATCTTGTTTGTAATCACATCAATATGTGATAGTACAGACGGCTGGAGAATCTAAGCACCAACCCATGTTGTACGAGCCTGATCCCGGGCAAATGGGGTTACTGTTGAGATGCCGGGCGAGTGTGTGTGGTCCAGAAAGTTTCTCTAAATTACATTTAGGACTAGAAAGATCATGTTGTGTCCTTTGTGACATTATTTTGGGAACTACTTACTTCTTGACTGTTATCACAAGGTATGAGTTTAATTGCCCAAGTTTCTATATTTTTGTTTTCACTTGTCTTATTATTACACATTCATAGCTTTCTCCTTTGACTGGGGGCTTGCTCGTCGTATTGACGACCTAGTTTTGTTCACTAGGGATTGTTGAAGATCAGGATGGAGATCTGGAGTACACCGAGAACGAACTCTACGAATGACGTAGAACTAATGGATTGTAGTTTTTCATTTTGAGAAAATTCTTAGTTATGTAAATTATGTGTTTTGAAGAACACTGAATCGAATATGTATGGTTTGTGTTTTGATGAATCTTGATCAAGTTGTAACTTTATGGACAAATGAATGCAATATAAAATTGTGGAATTTATGTGATTATGCCTTATATCTATGCCTATCTCGGACCTTACAGGCGACAATCGCAGGGTACAATACGGTATTCATTGTACAGTTGCGTAGCCTGGGGAGAAGTATCACGTGCCTCGAGTCATCCTGGGAACCGGGGCGTGATACACATTTTCTGTACTTTATCGTTTTTGATATTTTCTTCGACTGCACTAAATTCTTAACATGATTAATGATCTTGTATAGTTAGAGAATGATTGTACCCCTATATATACTTGACACTAGCATATGTACTTATTTTTATTTATTCCTTCTCACATGCCATAATGTCTTTCCTTTCGATTCTTTCTTATATGCTATGATATGTATTGCCATGCCTTTCCGGATTTACTGTACTTTGCAGTCTATGTCATGTCTAGAATTTTTTGTTATGGCCCGTCGTGGCACACCTATGTTACATATCTTCTTTGCTTACTAGATAATGGCCCATCGTGATGCACCCATGTTACGTGTTTTCTTTGTTTACTAGATAGTGGCCGTCGTGGCGCACTCATGTTACATGTCTTCTTTACATAATAGTGGCCTGTCATGTCATACTCCCTATTTTCTCTATAGTAGCTCGTCGTAGCGCACTCCTAGCTTCCAACTTATTATATTTTCTTGTTGCGACTTATTGTAGTGCACTTTCTTGTATTGTCCAGTCTTGTATATCATGTCTAGGATGGATTCTGCGGAATGCTACACCCAAAATCCAACAAAAAAACGTTAAGGACTAAACAACTAGCTCGATTACCTAGATGCATTGGAAGGAGAGAAGTTTTCAGTTGCCTGCAAGCCCCTTGTCTCGGCCCCAACCTAGATGGATTTGGAGCTATCTGTCATACGAGCACACTTCCAGCGCACCGTCGAGTGTTGCACCTTTTATATATTTTAGGGTACATTTGTCTCCTGGGCGATGTATCCACTATTAGATCTTAGGTTACATTTGTCTCCCAGGCGATGTATCCATTACTTTCTTTTTCTTTTGGCCTGGATAAGTCGTGTAGTCTGCAGGACAGGTAACTGGGTTGGATTTTTCAAAAGTACATATGTTAGTAATTATGATTGTGATAATCCTAGTTAGCTTAGGTATAAAGTCGTACTCATTGTTTGGCCGTGATTGTTGTATGGAGTCCAGTATAGTCTAGTTTTGTCTAAGTAGTGTCCGGATTGTTTATTTCAGTATATTATTGTTTATGCTTTACTTTTGTCGATAAATGATTAGAGACTAAGTTCTGTTCAGGGGAAGAGTTACAACCTCGGTCCTTATTTAGTTTACGGGTTGTAACTTGGGTTCCAAAATAGTTCCTAAGTCATCCATTTGTCGTTCTATATAGTTCTCACATGCTCTCATGTCCTAGTTATGTAATATGCCCACATATCCCAGTTATCCTACATGTTTACATAGTCCGATTACCTTACATGCTCACATGTCCCAGTTGTCTTCCATGCTCACATGTCCAATTATCTTACATGCTCACATGTTCAGATATCCCACGTACTCATATGTCCAGTTTCTCTTACATATTCACATGCTTCCATTTACTTTACATGTCCATACTTTACATTATGTCACACATTAATTATTTTATGCTTCATATTTTTTGCTTATTGTCTTTTCTATTTTCAGGATAAGTGCATTGGTAGTGCACAAGTCTCGATCAACATTTACTTATTTATGTCTTATCCGTTGCTATGTTAGCTATTGCTGGTTTTAGTTCATAGTTTGGCTTCCTTTGTGGTACTTACTATTGAGGGTTTGACCCCACTGATTTTGTTTGGCCAGATCTGATAGAGGAGCCAGGAGGATCTTCTGTACCATCTACTCGACGGTGATTACTCGGAGCACTAGAGTAGCTTGGTGGATTTTCTACTTCATTCTTCCACCAATTATGTACATTATTCTTTTGTGACATTTAGCCTCCGAGCACGTGTTTAGCTCATGTTTTGGATCTTGACATTTAGCCTACGGGCCCAAACATGATTTGCGTATTCTAGACTATAGCTAGAGCTTATCATGTATGACTATTACTCTTGCTAGTTCTTCACTTTGTATTACTAGCTTCATGATCATCCATATATATATAGTTTGGGATGCTTTACTATTTTATGTCTGATGATCATACTTCTTGTATCTTGTATATTTGCCTGTGATTGAGATACCTAGGATCGCTTGGCCTAGGATTTACTGTTGACTTGTAGTAGTAATCCCTATGTCTATACCGCATATACATTATTTTGGGGTACTGGAGTACTTTGGAATATGTAGCTGGCCTGGTCCGTCCCTACTTGCCAGTATTCTGGTTCTTGGGCGTGACATAGGTTTTAGTAGTGTCCAATGTAGGTCTGATTTATCAGATATGTAGAGATTACTGATATTTAGATATCTCAGTCACATTTTTTCTTTATTTATATCTTTCGTATTATTCTATATCTCTGATCCTTTGACCCGATATCTGCCTTGATCGCTGATCTTTCATGTCCCCTCGACTTGATCCTTGTGTCCTTTAACTTTCAGGGGCACTGTTCATAATCCTTCCAATTAACTTATTTGGGTTCTGCCGATGGTAGGTCAGCAATCTTCTGTTAGGCCAGTTTTGGAGGATCAGTCTCAGCATTCAGGAGCAGAATCGAGAGTTGACCCGAGGATAATGATGTCTGGCTATCTCGTTCATCTAGATGTGTCCGTATAGTCAGTATTTTCAGTTCAGCTAGAGCCTCATCAGTCAGTACCAGTAATAGATCATCATCCAGACGAGGCATCGCCAGAGTTAGGGCATCCTATATCACCAGTACAGTCAACAGTTCGAGCAGAGGTAGTATCTGATCATCCCGATGTGCATACATTCCTAGGGATCATGAAGGATATGCTGGAGTCACAGCAACAACGAGATCTCGTTCTCCATCAGAGTATCCAGATGTTGATAGAGCATAGTAGACGAGGAATACCCGAGGTATTTTAAGCCGAGGACCTGCAGCCAGAAGGAGTACGGATTGGAGCCAGGCGGTACCAGTCATCTAGTCAGTCAGCATATCGAGTCCGACCTACAGTAGAGGCAGTACGAAAGCATGAGCATATAGCCAGGAGGACTGTATCCAGAACTGAGGGTCGTATGTGGTACCATGCACCCGTGTCAGGCTTTCCACCTCGACATCCCTCACCAGTACCAGCATACCAACATCCGTACCAACACCAGGAGTTACCAGTTGTATGTTCCTTTTGTGGAAGGGAAGGGCACACTCATCTTACTTATCGAAGGGCCAACTTTCTATGTTTGTCAT
This sequence comes from Iris pallida, assembly GCA_029216955.1. NCBI lineage: Eukaryota > Viridiplantae > Streptophyta > Magnoliopsida > Asparagales > Iridaceae > Iris > Iris pallida. Next base: position 4,705,895 of record JANAVB010005600.1, read on the forward strand.
GCAGATCACCAGACCACATGATAGGAATTTGTCTCTGGAGGAGTTCAGCTGGATCTTCATCCTTCAAGCCTACAATTACCCAGTTTGGGGTACCAACACCAGTTCAGTAGAAGCGAGCTCAGAGGCCTTTATCGATACAGTTTCATGCATTCCAGTTGGAGAGGCCTCGACAGTATGCAGGCCTAGGCTCAGTGGTAGAAAGACCAACAGTATCAGGCGGAACAAGAAGCATGTACCTATTTTAGCAAAATAGGACATCTTAGATCAGTTGGTCGGGCGGCCAATAAGCGATGTTTTCATTGTGGAGCGGAAGACTATTCAGTTAGCACTTGCCCCTATCCGATATCTCGAGGACGACCAGCTACGCCAGATGCATCACCTCAGTCTTTCAGTCACATCAGTCATCACCCCTAGCAGTGGATGAGCAGTTAGGGCCAATAGTAGATATTTAGCCATTGGCACAGTATCCTCCGCCATCGCGAGCTCAGAGAGTCAGGCAGCGTAGAGCATGGTTGTATGCGCAGTCTCAGGGACAACTCTTGTATCGGCATGAGGGTAGTACCTATGGAGTCTCATGTACCATCCTTATAGTCTTCTTTCGGTTATGCCCTTTTGATTTATCCTTCAGTAGCAGGCCAGGTAGTGGCAGTATATCTTGGGTTCTTGTCCGTAACCTTGTATTTCGCCGTTATCAGAAGTACAACGGTCGACTTGACTTATTCGGTGAGTGAAAGAGAGTTTCTCGTCTCACTTTTCTATTTTCGTATCTTGATATCTTGAGATACATGATTGCAGGCCTCAAAAATGAAGTCACGCTGAGTTAATACAGTCTAACAGGAAAATGTCTAAAAGACACGATGAGTTCTATCAGACCATTTCCTCAAATGTACGCAGAGACAGCTCATCATTTGTCAGATTTTAATTATGACTGACAGCACGACAGTCAAAGAATGTCTTCTCGTATGCCACGTATGCATGGGACTCGAGAGATCTCAGCCGGCTATTGCGTGACTTTCGAAATCTTCCTCAACAAGATTCAGTCTTCATCAAGTTGGCGTACCAAAAGGAGCTTATCATCAATTAATGTGACTGACAAAGCAATCAATGTCAGAGATTTTGTGTTAGTCGAGGCACGTCGAATCAAGACAGCTGGCCGTTCTAACTCAAGTCTGCGTGTATTTTGAACTTCTGTGTTCCTTCCTCAAGTTTGCGTGAATTCTGAGCCTTCTGCCTCAAGTTGGCGTGTATTCTGAAGTCTTGCCCCAAGTCTGCGTGGATTTCATCCTCAACCAGTTGGCGTGGATTATCATCTCAAATTATCAAATTGGAGTACGTGGCAAACATGCCACAAATCTCTCGTATGCGTGCCCAGTAACTTGCACACGACTCATGCATGATTGCCATGTGTCCAACAGTTATAGGCCACGTCCAGTAACTGCTCATTAACCTTGCGTACGTTTGAATCCTGCGTGATTATTAACTATGCATAGGTTATGAAGACAGTTATCTTTTTAGTTATTTTTGACTCTATAAATATAGTTCTTTTCTCATTCATTGTACAGATAGACAGATATCTAAATTGCTGTCGAATTCTTAAGAGCTTTTCTTCTTCGTATCGTCCAAGGGATAAAGCGATCGTCTTCTAGATCGGATTCCTACAGTTGTATTTTCCCAAAAATACAATAAATAAAGTAAATTTATTTATGGAAAACAAATTGGCGACTCTGCTGGAGAAACCTATCTCCTCTTCTGAGATGGCAACAACTCAATACGACGCTTCGTCGGTCGGATCGACAAAGAAGGTGATATCGATTCAGTTCAATCAACTCGCCTATGAAGAAATGCAACGGGCTAAGGGTGGCAAGCACACTTCAGCCTCTATCACCACTGCCAAATTGAAGGGACGATCTGTCTACGTCCCTAAGAATCTGTTGGCAACTAAAGATGGTGAAGTTTCTGCCACAGTGTCCATTACTAACACTGGTAAGAACTACACTGCAGGTACGCATACTCCTGTGTGCTCGAAGACGACAGCATCCAAAAGACACGCTAACAGTGACGGCTCCTTAGCCAAATCTGTTTATGTAGTCAAAAGTCACGCTGACAGCACTGGCTCTTTAGCCAAACCTGTTCCAGCGTGCATTTCCAAACCTAAGAGTCACGCTAACAGCACTGGTTCTTTAACCAAGCCTATTTTAGCGTGTATTCCGCACGCATCATCCACCAAGTCAGTTCTCCCTGACTAAGCATACGTACCAAAATCTGGCTTCTTAGCCAAGACTTCATATGCTGACAATACTGGCTCCTTAGCCAAATTGTCACCAGCATATTCTAAGAAGAATAGCTCTTTAGCTATCTCTTCTTCCTTGCCAAGTTCTGCTAGAACTGGGGGTAGTCTTTCTATAACTCCTCCACAAATGGCTCACAAAGTCCCTTCGAAAAGAAACAACTCTTTAGTTGTTTCTTCTGCTCCTGTAGTGTTTACTTCAGGGACAGCTTTGACTGACAGTTTTGTTAGTCAAAGAAAAGGAAATAGTCTTTTGACTACTCTTCCTTCTGGACATTTTATGTCTCAAAACTTGAACAAGTCTAAAAAGAAACATTTTTTAATGTCTTCTTCTACGACTTCTTCAAATTGGGCACAGAATTTGTCTCTGCAAACTGGTTTGTTACCAACTCCTAATCAAGGGGGTGGTTCAACTCTTCCTTCTCTGCAAATATCTAGATCAATGGAAGGAAAACTTCAAGTATCAAAAACCAATATTTTACCTCCAACTGATCTAAGAACAAAACTTAATCAATCTCGTTTGGAAATCACTTTTGGTGTTAAGAAACCATACCAATCGGGCCTAAAAGTAAGAGATCCGGATGCAGAATATGCCAGAAATTATGTTGCTCAGATTAATCACTCCTTGTATAATCAAGAGCCAGCAAAACCCAAGAACAGGAAATACATTCCTAAAAATGCACAAAGATTGTTCTCAGATATACCTCAATCTTCACATACAGATTTACGAGGACATCTTCAACAAAAGAGGAGGAATAATTCTCTGTCAATAGATCATGACCATACTGATCATGAGTGTGACTTCCAGCCAAGAGTCATAATTCAATGCAGATGTCAAACTAAACGACAGTCTGTCTTTAACCGGATCCAATGTGAATCTATGCCTGATGAAGATGAACCTCTTTTCGCTTCTGTCAACATGACCTCTCGGGATACTGGGGGTAGAACTGATAATCAAGATGGAGTATATAGAGGTACCAAATCAAGAGTCCTGGCTTCTAATCAAAGAACTTCGGTTTCTGAAGACTATTCTGAATTCCTTGGAGAATCCAACTTCCCACCTCTTCCTACTGGGGGTAGTTCTCCTACAACGGATTTTGATACACAAAGTAATGATTTAGAACAAACAACATCCACTAGTTCATCAATAATCCCTCGTATAGTCACAACTTATATGGTGGATGGGAATACTGAATTGAACAATGAACCTTCTTCTTCGATGACTCCTCAAGAACAAAGAATTGCTTCTTTGGAACAACAAATGAAGTCGATGGCTGACACTATGAAGTCAATGTATGAACTTATGGCAGCTCAGCTGCAAAATCAATAGACTGTACCTGACGCCATACCGATTAATACTGGTGTAAGTCCAGTGCATGTTCCTCCAGCAGTACAATCCAATATCCCTGGGCAAGCTCAACCAGTTCCTAGCCACTCGGGAGCTGGGGGTAGTGCTTATAATGCTGTTCCTCCTCGTAACTATTCTCTACAAGCTACAACGCCATAATCTTCCGGAGTCGTTACTGAAGAATTGAGGAATTTCCGAACCCAATTTGAGGCATTCAAACAGAAAGATGGTTTACAAAGGTTAGGTATTAAGCAACCTTACCCAATAGAATGGAAGCAAGTATCATATCCTCCTAAATACAAGCCTCCTACTATCTCGTTCTTTGATGGAACCACTTCTCCAAGTCAGTTTCTCAATCATTTTGAAGTGATGACTGACCAGCTACAACCAAGCGACGCCCTCCTTACTCGGGTGTTTGTTGGATGTCTCAAGGGTACGGCTTATGATTAGTATAGGAGTCTCCCTGATGGGTGTATTACCTCATTTGCCGGCTTCAAACAAATGTTCCTTGAACGGTTCTATGAAGGGCTCAATGATATGACTATGTCTACTCTTATAAGAATCAAGCAGAAAAATAATGAAACTACTGAGAGTTTCATTGAACGATTTCGAAGAGAAGCTCTGAAGATGCCTCTTGGAACTCCTGATACTGTCACCATTGACACATGTAAGTCGAATCTGTTACCAATCATCAGCATGTGGACAAGATCTACTCAATTTCAAGATTGGCCTTCCTTCATAGTGAGTGCCAAAGCTGCAGAAATTAGTGCTGAAACCTTCAAAGGTTTAGGAGTGCAAATGAATCCCAAAGAAACAGGTCAAAGTACTAGCAATAGTGCTAAAACTAATACTCGCAAGGGAAAAGAAGCCCTTGAAGTTAATCTCCAGAGTCAAGATGCATCGGCCGTTCAAACTACTCCTGTCTCTACAAATCAACAACCAAGAGCACCTCACCCCAGAGAAGAATACTCTTTTGACGACGATGATGTCCTTGGTATCTTTGAATGTCTGCTTAAAGGTAATAAAATACAATTACCCGACAAGAAGAAACCCGATGAAGCTGGTAAGACAGATCATCCTAAATACTGTCTGTACCATAGAATATTGGGTCACACAGCTCGTACATGTTATGTACTGAAAGGAAAAATCCAAGAAATGATCAAATCTGGAGCTATCACTCTCACTCCAAAAGAAAAGACCGTCACCTCTAATGTTGTCTCTATACAATTCAGAGATTTCCCTCCTCAACTCCTTGAAAGTGGGATCGTCCCTATTTCCAAGGCAACTCTAGAAATCGTAAATATTCCTCCTCCACAGTCTGAAGGATTGGTACCGATCACTATTGAAACAGGAGAAATCATATGGATCCATCCTGATCTAGTGACAGATTTTGAACCTCCTCTTCTTCAAAAGACTACTTCCCTAAAATCTAAGAAGGCTGGAAAAACTAAATCATGTCATATGACTTCTTTCGAATCTACTTCTGACACAGAACCAAAAGACAAAGCAGAAGCACTTGCTGGTGCTACTAGAACAGGAAAACATTATCTAAAGGATTATTCCAAAAATCCTGAAGATATTCCTGATATCTCTCCAGCTGATAAAGATACTCCTGATGTTTCTCATGAGGAAGAATCATCCACTACACCTGTTCCTTCAACTACACCGGTGGTACCTATTTCTTCCAAGCCCACAGCACTTGAGAAAGGCAAACAACAAGCTCGCTTCGATAAACCAATCAAGAAGTCCCCTCCCCTTGGACTTCAGAAGCCTTATAACTTTGACATTTTAGCTTAACTTGCTAATACTCCAGCTAGAATGTCCCTCTTTGAACTTCTACGTCTTTCTAAAGAGACTCGGGAGACATTAAGTGAGGCACTTCTTCAGGCTGACTCTTGTCTTGTACAATTAAAGAAACCAGATGAAGAACCTGTTACTTGCTTACATTGCAACAGTATATTGGAGATTATCCCAAATATCACCTTTACACAAGATGACATGTTATTGGAAGATAATCGACATGATCGGCCTCTCTACTATACCGGTTATATCGATACGATGAAGATAGATCGTATTCTTATTGATCCAGGGTCTGCTATAAGCATAATGCCAAAGAGTCTGCTGGATGAATTAAAAATCCCTCTTCATAAACTTTCCAAGATGGTTACTACTATATTGGGATTCAATCAAAGCCGAAGCGAGCCTTTGGGAAAGATTCACCTGAAACTTCAAATAGGTGATTTCAGATCCAAAGTCACTTTCTATGTGATCGAGATTGTGGGATCTTGTAATCTTCTCCTGGGAAGACCCTTCCTTCATGAAAATAATGTGGTGCCTTCTACTCTTCATCAGTGCTTCAAATACATTGACAGCAATGGAAAGGTACAAAAGGAAGTTGCTGATATAAATCCTTTCCGTGGGGTTGAAGCTTATTTCAGTGATTCCCGGATGTACAAAGAGGAGTATACAAAAGTGATACAAGCCATGGAAAAAGAAGATCCGCAAAGTGAGACCTTGATAATTCCTGTTAAAGGTCGAACTATTCCACAACAGTCTCCTAAACCCTCTGAAGAAGGTTCTTTCATTATTCCAGTGAACGGACGTATCTCTCCATTACCTCAATCATCTACCCAAGATACACTGATCATTCATGTCAGTGGGCGTACTACATTTCATGCATCTTCACCTATAAAATAGGATACACTGATCATTCCTGTTGGTGGACGGACTACTCTTCCATCCCAAGCTTCAAGGGAGCTCACCTCTTCTGAGCCATTTGTTATCGATCTTAATCGAAACAAAACTCCTTCTCATTCTTCTTCTCCCCCCTTAGTCATTGATTTGGCTAAGATTTCTAAGGTTCAACCTTCTTCTGATGTAAATTCTACTACTTTTGAATTTAATGAAATATCTCCGTCTTTGCAGTATATCGATGTCTGTAATCATGTTCATAGTTATTTGCATTTGTTAAATGACTTGAAAACAATAACTATAGGAGTTATACAGACTTTTCATACAGGAGTATCCTTAGAATTAATACAAGATTCATACTTTCTAGTTCCTATTAGAAGGTCAGGAGAAGCTCCAATATTCTTCTACAAGGGGCCTCAGAATCCTCCTAATCTGGAAGACGATGATGAAAATGAGGATTCTAGAAGATTACAGTTGCGTCGTTACAGCCAGCAATCTAAAGATATTATCAAAAATATGGGCTATGACTTCAGAACTGGCCTCAATGATGGGAAAGGAAGAAGAATGCCTGTTCGAATCCCTTCTCTAAAATATGGAAGGACAAAATACGGATTGGGTTATATTGCTCCTACTTCCTTCATCAATATCATCCATGAAGATCTTGAATCTGACGAAGATAAAGGATCTGATTCTTCTAGTACTACCTCTTGGGATTCTGATACAAGTATCGGTGATTTCCACCATAACATTCTGTCTTCCAACATGGTTTCCGTTGACGGTCCTGAAGAAAATGATGAAGACGAATTTGAAATATCACCCGAATCAGAACAATGGGCCCAAAGGTTAGATAATCAATGGGAGTTCAGATTCGAGCAAAAAGAACCTCCGACTGAAGACGAACTCGTTCAAATAGATGTTGGCGAAGAGGGATCCCCCAAACCAATATTCATCAGTAAAAGTCTTTCAGAAACTGATAAGCAAGACATGATCAAACTTATCCGCGAATACATCGACGTCTTTGCTTGGAGCTATGAAGATATGCCAGCACTTGATCCACAGATCGCAACTCACAAACTCAATATCATGCCAAATGCTAAACCGGTCAAACAACAACAGCGACAATTTCGTCCAGACATTATGGATGCAATTGAAGCTGAAGTTAATAAACTCATGGCTTCTGGGTTTATCAGAGAAGAACAACATCCTGATTGGGTGGCTAATATAGTTCATGTTCTTAAAAAGATTGGCAAGATCAGAGTATGTATAGACTACCGCGATCTCAATGCGGCATGTCCTAAAGATGAGTTCCCTCTACCAATTACTGATGTCATGATCGATAATACCTGTGGTTTTGAACGAATGTCATTCATGGACGGGTATTCTGGGTATAATCAAATTAAAATGTTTCCAGATGACGAGAAACACACTTCTTTCAGAACGCCGATCGGTACATACTGTTATAAAGTGATGCCATTCGGTCTCAAGAATGCAGGATCAACCTATCAACGAGCCATGAGCACTATATTCCGTGAATATTTACGAAAAATAGTCGAATGCTACGTTGATGATATTGCAGTCAAAAGTCGACAAAAGGAGGATCATATCCAAGATTTGAAGACTATTTTTGATCTAATGCGTAAGCATCAATTAAGGATGAACCCTACTAAGTCCTTTTTAGGCGTCTCTAGTGGCAAATTTCTCGGCTTCGTCATTACCTCGAAAGGTATACACGTAGATCCCGAGAAGATCAAAGCCATCCAAGAGATGCGTCCTCCACGCACCTTAAAAGAGCTACGAGGATTTCAAGGAAGGATCGCTTATATCAGGAGATTCATCTCTAATCTTTCAGGACACTGCAGACCATTTAATAAACTTATAAAGAAAGGTGTTTCTTTCGTCTGGACTGATGAATGCCAGAGAGCATTTGATGACATAAAACAATATCTGATGAGCCCACCAGTATTGGTACCTCCTATCTCAGGAATACCGTTCCTCCTATATACCCGAGCAATGAGTCATTCATTGGGTGCATTGCTCGCTCAAAAGAATAAAAATGGTCATGAACAAGCCATTTACTATCTCAGTTGTACCATGACCGGAGCTGAACCTCGATATTCACCGATCGAAAAAGAGTGTCTAGCCCTTATGTTCGCTGTTCAAAAGACATGACATTATATCATTGGCCAGACAATTCATGTCATTTCTAGGATCAATCCTATACGAGTCATGATGAAGAAACCAAGTGTTTTAAATTCTCGATTGGCTAACTGGAGAATTTTACTTGCCCAGTATGACATGCATTATATCCTTCAGAAGTCGGTCAAAGGACAAGCTTTAGCTAATTTTCTGGCTGCTCATTCAATTCCAGAAAATTCAAAACTCTATGATAAAATCCCAGATAAAGTCCTAGACTCAAACCAAATTGCTGAAGAAGATCCTACTTGGCGTCTATTCTTTGATGGAGCTTCAAGAAAAGGTCCTAATGGTGATATTGTCGCTGGAGTTGGAATCGTTCTTGTGTCGCCAGAAGGTCTTGCTATTCAAAGAGCTTATTCTCTCGATCAACCATGTTCAAACAACGTAGCTGAGTACAATACATTGCTTATTGGTCTTCAACTTGCTAAACATCTGAATATTCAACATTTGGAAGCTTATGGAGATTCTAAACTCATCGTCAATCAGATAAGAGGTACTTATGAAGTTCGCCATCAAGATCTGATTCCTTATCATAGATCGGCCATATCCATGGCCTCTTCATTTGAAGAATTCTTCATCGAGCATGTTAGGCGAGCATGTAACACAGCAGCTGATGCTCTTGCTAATCTCGTGACAGTGTTAGCTATTCCGGTTAGACGGCAACAAATGATTGTTGTTTACAATCGAGAATTATTTTATCTTGAGAACAATCTAACTCTAGGACTTCCAGTTGATATTGAAGAATCAACATCTCATGATGTCAATACAACAAGAGGATTCAGATTAAATCGTAAATCATCTTCATCTTCATTTGATTCTAGTATAGAATTCATCTTCAGTAATTCAGCTGAGACTCAGAATACGAATAAAGATTGGAGACTTCCTTTCTTAGATTTCGTATTGTATGATATCCTTCCAGATAATCCGAATGAGACAGCATCTATCAGACGACGATCACTCAGATTTTATTACAATCATACTACAAAAACCTTATATCGTCGAGCTTATGATGGTTTACTTCTTCGATGTATTGCCGGTGATGAGGCTCAACAAATTATTCGCGAAGCACATGATGGAATTTGTGGAGCACATCAGCCTGGACCTAAACTTCAAAACCGTATTCGACGTATAGGTTATTATTGGCCTACTATGGTATCAGATGCCATCGAATATGCCCGTAAGTGTCGAGCTTGTCAAATCCATGCGGATTTTATCCATCAACCTTCAGAATTTCTGCACCCAACGACAGCATCATGGCTCTTCGAAGCTTGGGGCATGGATATTATCGGCCCAATCAACCCACCGTCATCAAAAGGTCATCGGTTTATTCTTGCGATAACCGATTATTTCTCCAAATGGGCTGAAGCTATTTATTATCTGAAGTTAAAACTTCTAATGTCATCAACTTTATCAAGCATCATGTCATCTACAGATTTGGTGTTCCTCGACGCATTATTCATGATAATGGACCACAGTTCGTCAGCCAGAAGTTTACTCGATTCTGTGACGATCATCGAATCAACAATTTGGCTTCTACCACATATAATCCGACAGCTAACGGATTAGCAGAAGCTTTCAACAAAACTATCATCAAACTCTTAAAGAAGTTTGTTTCTGCCAACAAACGTAATTGGAGTGAGAAACTCGGTGAATGTTTGTGGGCTTACCGCACTACAGTTCGTAATGCTACTAGATGTACACCTTTCTCTCTGGTGTATGGATGCGAAGCTGTTCTTCCATTTAAAGATTCAAATTCCTTCTTTAAGGATAGCAATCGCTAATGAACTTACCACTGAGAATAATGATCGTCTTCGACTTCAAGAATTAGAAGCTCTGGATGAAAAGCAGTTATATGCTCAACAGAATATCGAATTCTATCAAGCTAGAATCTCAAGGGCTTTTAACAAGAAAGTCAGAGTTCGAGCATATCAAAAAAGAGAACTTGTTCTTACAGTCAGACGTCCGATGACTATGACACATATGAGTAAAGGCAAGTTCGATGCAAAATGGGAAGGTCCATTCATTGTGAATAAAGTCTTTTCTAATGGGGCATATCAGCTTACTACCATGGATGGTAAAGTTACTATGATGCCCATTAATGGTAAATTCTTGAAGAAATATTTCGTGTAATATTTTCATCTGTCGAGATTATTCTCCTATCATTCCCCAGCTAGTAAAAATACCCAAGTCATTGTTCTTTACAAGAATCATTTCGATATCTTTTATCCCCAGTGGAAATATATATTCTATTTTGTATCATTTTCTTAGTAAATTTGATATCTAGAAAATCACGTCCATATTACCTCTGAATTTCCTATCTCAGTATCATATTTTCTAATTTATGAAAATGATATCTAGTCTTTTGATTTCCGAGTCCAAAGATCATGGAAAATCGAGTTCAAAGATATTTTTATGTCTGAATTCTATTTTTTCTAATCAGTATTAAACTAAAATTATCTTTGGTTTAATATCATCTGATAGAATTACAAAGTTTATTTGTATATTCTATTCTATTGAAATATGTCATGTATTATTTACCTCTGAACATATTTTCTATGGATACATCATTATCAAAACAACAAAGTCAAAAATCAGATCAAAAGTTCTCATTGTCTTCATTCAAAATCAAAATATTGATTACAAGAGAATGCCAAAAATATTCAAAATATGAGAAACTTGAAAAGTTCATTGAGTATTAGGATTTATTAACTCCTGAATACGATTAAGTACAGTATTCATTTTCTCCTCATGAGCTTTATGAACTCGTTCTGCTGCTTCGTCTGCGACTACTTGTTGATCATAAATAATGATAGCAGAACGGCGACGATTAACTTCTTCAATCTGCTCGGCCTGCATCTGTTCTCGCTCTTGTTGAAGAGTTTGACAGCGATCAGCTTCGAATATACGAGCAGTGACGATCTCAGCTTGCTCCTTTTCCATGGAGGCAATTCGCTCCTGAAGACGAGCTAGCTCCTCTTTCAACTTCTTAAGTTCTTCAGCTTTAGAGGCTTCATCCTTCTCCAGAAGTTCTACTCTCGGACGAGTGGTTAATATTTCTTCACCCTTCTCTACTAACTTCTCAGATGAAGAAGCAAGAAATTCTTCTAAAGCAGCTTGCTGGGCTTGGGCTTCATGCTCCAATTGAGCGATCTCAGCCACAGTTAAAGATTGAACATCTTCCTTCTTGATCTCACAGTATTTTTGGATGGTTGTCTCTAATTCATCCAGGAGATGTTCGAAGAAGATACATTGAGATTCACAGCCAGCATGTCGCAATGCCAGAAGCGGGAAATTGACCACCGTTCGGAGTTCAGAGAAGGGCATAGCTTCGTCTTTTAAGAATCGCCTGGAGTACGTATCCAGATATGAATAGATGATATCTGAATACATCCCCAGGGTCCTTGCCAATCCTGTTTCAAAACCAGGAGTTGCAGTCATTATTGAAGAAGAGGCTTGGATATTTTCTGTCCTGGGAATTGAAGTATGTGTCGCTGGAGAAGTCGGTAAATGCGAACTCCCTTTATCAACATCAGTCTGGATAGGTGGAGCATGAGTTGAGCTCATCGCTGCAGCAGTTCCTACTAGTCAAAGGAAAAATAATCAGCATATAAAGAAAAAGAAACAGTAAAGACAAAATTGAAATAAAATTCTACCAGGCTGAGGTTCATATTCTATATGCTGAGGAAGTCTCGCATCTTCTCGCAGTCGGTCCATAATGGTGTCTGACACCTGCTTTATGTGACTACTTCCAGCTCCAGAATTACTGGGTACTGGAGCATTATCAGGAGATTGAGCAGGTTCAGAACTAAGCTCCATTCTATTCCCTCTGATTTTATCTTTATCGTAATGAGTGGAAGTATCAGGATGCCAATCCTCTTCCTCTTCAGCTTCTTCTTCTTTCTCAGAGTGCTCTTCTTCAGACTCTCTTTGATCCCCAGCTTCAAGATGAGTCTCTGATTCAGAATCCATGATGTTCACATCAACATCTATTCCTTGAGATGGATAAATCTCAGGAACAGCAACAATAGCATTAGTAAACTCAGGTTCTTGAGCTTCAATCTCCATGGAATCAGTATTGACTGCAGGTTCAGTCTCTTCTGGAATATTAGTTTGAAGAATGATGTCTTTACAAATATTTTTCAATAATTCATCAGCAGCTGATAGCTCAGATGTTGGCACATCTTCATCGCCTCTGGCTGAAGGAATGTTCTCTTCAACCTGAGTTTTTTCAACTGGATTGATTTTATCTACAGGTTGAAAAGAGGGAACTTCTGGTTGTTCCCTAACTTCTGTTCTAGGAGCCGATTCCTCTTCTGAATCTTCAATTTGATCATCCAATGCCAGGATGACACCCTCTTTCCCGTGCTCAAAGGGGATGATCCCCATCTCTGGAGTGGTGCCTAACCCAAGATCGAAGGTAGGCTCAGGAGCTACTCCACTTGTCGTCGGGACAGTCGTTTTCTGAGATCGAGTTGACTCTACCTCAGTTGGTTCAGCTGAAGTTACCGGAAGATGAGTATGATCAGATTCTGTTTTCTCAGTAGAAACCGCTTCATCGATCTCTGGCAAGATCCCTCCGCTCATAATGGTTTCCAGGAGTTCATTGCCCTTCATCTTTCCGATGGTCTTCTTGACGTATCTGTCTCTCGATTTCCTTTTTATTAAAGGAGCATCATCTTCATCCGTATCTTCATCTTTATCGGCAGCATCGTCTTCATCAACTGGGAGACCACCTAGAAATGAGGTGGCAGTTATTGAAACTCCTTTCTTCTTGGAAGTCTGAGACTTAGTGCTCTTTTTAGAGACCGTCTCAGATTCATCACTCCGTTTCCTCTTGGAGATGGACACAAATATTGGAGGAAGAACTTCATCAAGAAAGTTTTGCTTTCGGGATAATTCATATAAAGGTTCAACCTCCGCAGTCTCATCCTCAGGTTCCGGAGTAAATTGTGAAATAACAATCTTCTTCTTCGACTTCTTTGATGGAGCTGGGTCGTCTTCTGCGACAAAAGTCTTCAAATGGAAACTCGGCATGAAAGTGCTCGATGAAACATAGAAACGGGCATATGTGTAGAGCATTTTCGTTCCCGTCCTGGATAAAGGATTCGGCATAGAGAATTCAGCCTTTGTATCTCTAGCCGTGAAGCATCTCCATGCCCGAACACCGTCAATAAGTCCTCCACGAGTAGAGAGACAAGTGGTGGCATTCCCAACATGAAGTTGGTCATATCCGAATTGTCGAGCAAATCGGCTCGGTAGATATGGTTCTAAGTACGTCCTTTCTTCATGACGATATACCAGGTGAGATGGCCGAATTCGCTGCAACCACTGGATGGCTATATCATCTAGCCTGTGCCCTCTCTCTCCATCTATCATATTCAGAGGCACGCTCTCATAACCTGGTGGTGGAGGAACACATTGAATTGACCAATGTGACGCCCGGTTCAAAACATTTCTGCATTCTAGAAGTGTATGAACCTTCCAGAAAGTTTCTCCAGCATACTTCTCTAAAAAGAGGTTGCTGCTCCCTCCCGCTCCCGGAGGTATCAGACCGTCGTGATGAAGAAGAAGCCAACCATACAAATAAGTATATGGCATCTCTATTCTTGGGAAGGGATCAGTCATCTTCCTTTGATCAGAAAACATAGTGGTTACAAAATTTCGAAGACCTGCGTTCAGCCTACAAGTCATTGCTGATAATAAGTCTGTCTTGTAGCCGTACATAAGGCGCACTGCTGCAAAAACAACGCCTCTATGTATTCTATCCAGAATGCAGGAGCCAGGAACAACAAATCTTCTTAGCCAGAGAGAGAGAAATCCGGCTAAATGACCTTTCTTCGACAAAAGGTTTTCCACTTTGTCTCATATATGATCTGAAAGTGGTTCCGGCTTTGAATTCATACCAATCTTCATTGATTGTGAAATCTTTGCAGTCATATTTCTCCAGTAGATTGGTAATTTCACTCTCAGAGAGGGGTTTGAAGGAATTAATCTGATACTTCCTCTTCTCATTTATCTTCTTCTCATCTTTTTCACGATTCATGAATAGATAAGACATCCACTTCTGGATGTGGCAGCCGGCTTCATCCTTAGTACTCTTATAATACAGAGTACATGTGCCGAAATGGCACATTATTTCTTCAAACAGATACACCATCTTCGGGTTCTCCTGTGACAGAAAATTCAGCTCCTCTGTTGTAGGCACATATTCTTCATATGGCAATGTGCCTGAGGGTAGATGCAAGATATATTCCATCTCATGAAGAGCAAAACCCATCTCCCCTTTGGGAGTCATAAATGTTCCTGTCCGGTGGTTATATCTCTCGACCAAGGCCAGGAATAGAAATGGATTGGGTTTGAAGCCGTAAGAGGAATTGACGATTGCGTCATAAAGATTTATTTCCTTCAGCTCATTCTCATACTTGTCCAGAACCCAATGGACTAGAGTCCTCCACCTTATGTTCTCCTGATTCATCAAGCCTATCATCCTCGGCATTAAATCAGTAGGATAAAATGCCTTGTCATTTGCCATGAATTCGTTTATAAAGACAGGTGTCCTGAATGGCATCAATATAGACGAATCTTCTGGTGGCACACATCCCGGCTTTAAACCACGAAACAAAGAGACGTGATTCTCCGGAGCACTATAGAATTCGTCTTTCTTGTAGATAATTCGGCTCGCCTTCGCTTGCTGATTTTCTGTTAAGTGCCATGACATCTTTCTGGGGTAACTGGCGTGCATGAATCGTATGATGGATAAACCCTTAGACACCTTCGGCCAGTACATGGGTTTCCTTGTATCACCTTCAAAATAGAAACAGACCTTCTCCCTGATTCCTTTTGGTTATGATTTATGTGCTATGGCATCCCCAAACAGAAAAGCTGGTTTCTTATGAAATACCAGGTCAAGACTCTGGAATGGTTCACCATTTATCAGACAGAGTAAAGTTGTATGATCTTGATTCTTCAATAAAGTCAGTCTGGTTTCAGGAGTGTCAAACTGAGGAAATTGTACATGAGACAAATCATGTTTGAATGAAAAGCTCAAGTGTCCTTCATAATCAGCCTCTTCACTGCAGATGTTCACTACAGAAAAGAAAAGAAGAAAAGATCAGATATGTTTTGCCACGCAGACTTCAGAAAAATCTATGTCTATGAGCCTTATGCGTGCTTAGCAGTATTCGAAAAAAATTTCATAAGTCACGCAGACTTCAGACAGATACACTGCCAGAATTACGCAAAGATCAAAAAATACGCTGAATGGTTTATTCACGTATGAGATTAATTCACGCAAAGTCTAGACAGATTAGAATGAAAAGTCACGCATCATTGCCAGAATCACATTGAAGTAAAAATGACAAAAAATACGCTGACAGATCAAGACTAACCTATCCAGAGGATGACTCTCAGAAGTCTGCGTGAATAATTCAACATTGACATCTCTGCCAACATATGAAAAATCACGCATAGTCATGAGAGCCATGCTCATTTGCGTAAAACACAGAGCTTCGTAAACACGAAGATGTGAAGTATAGCCAACCCTAAAAAGGGGGCATACTTTATTAAATATCTTTTGCCCTAAGAACATTATCGTTGTTTTAAGAATCCTAAAATTTTTATGTGGAGTTCATCTTCATCAGTTCGTATCCCCCATCATCAGCATGCTTACGTTGCATGTGGGGATGAATAGCTTCACGGCGAGGAAGTCGGTCGGTGGTGGCACGCGAAGACGTTGCAGGGGCTTTGCCCTTGGCTTGAGCATCGATCTTGGGAGCCATTGCTGAGGAAGGAGAAGGAGAAGACGAAAAAGACGACGAAGTTCTCTTCTGTGTGGGATTTCTCTTTCTAAAGCAAGTAAAGAAAAAAGAAAGTGGTTTATGGCCTTTTTATAGGCTCACAAAGAATTTCAAACGGCAAAGTCATTATTTGCCTCGATATAGGAGTTTTGCACGGGATCCTAAACCGCACAGAATCCCAACAGCCCAATCATTTCGGAAGAAATCTCTCTCTGAATCATTTGAGCATGACTAAATTCATTTTTTTTCATCTCGATTTCAAAGTATTTTGAAACAATTTATCATTTTTCGAAAACTTTGAAGGGGATTTTGTAGGCCTCAAAAATGAAGTCACGCTGAGTTGATACAGTCTAACAAGAAAATATCTAAAAGACACGCTGAGTTCTATCAGACCATTTCCTCAAATGTACGCAGAGACAGCTCATCATTTATCAGATTATAATTATGACTGACAGCGTGACAGTCAAAAAATGTCTCCTCGTATGCCACGTATGCACAGGACTCGAGAGATCTCAGTCGACTATTGCGTGACTTTCGAAATCTTCCTCAACAAGATTCAGTCTTCATCAAGTTGGCGTACCAAAAGGAGCTTATCATCAATTAATGTGACTGACAAAGCAATCAATGTCAGAGATTTTGTGTCAGTCGAGGCACGTCGAATCAAGACAACTGGCCGTTCTGACTTAAGTCTGCGTGTATTTTGAACTTCTGTGTTCCTTCCTCAAGTTTGCGTGAATTCTGAGCCTTCTGCCTCAAGTTGACATGTATTCTGAAGTCTTCTGCCCCAAGTCTGCGTAGTTTTCATCCTCAACCAGTTGGCATGGATTATCATCTCAAATTATCAAATTGGTGTACGTGGCAGACATGCCACAAATCTCTCGTATGCGTGCCCAGTAACTTGCACACGACTCATGCACGATTGCCATGTGTCCAATAGTTATAGGCTACGTCCAGTAACTGCTCATTAACCTTGCGTACGTTTGAATCCTGCGTGATTATTAACTATGCATAGGTTATGAAGACAGTTATCTTTTTAGTTATTTTTGACTCTATAAATAGAGTTCTTTTCTCATTCATTGTACAGATAGGCAGATATCTAAATTGCTGTCGAATTCTTGAGAGCTTTTCTTCTTCGCATCGTCCAAGGGATAAAGCGATCGTCTTCTAGATCGGATTCTACAGTTGTATTTTCCCAGAAACATAATAAATAAAGTGAATTTATTTATGGAAAACAATGATATCTATCACGTATCTCGACTACACAAATACGTCCTAGGTAGTGTCATGTCTTAGACTAAGTCATTGGTACCGACTTACTTTGAGACTTGACCCCTATCTATTTTGGGACCCCTATCTATTTTGGGAGTCAACATAGGCCAGCGAGGGCGGGACCCTACTCAACTGACTCAGGAGACATATTTATTCATATGCCTTCAGCTCTTCTTGATTGTGCTTGTGTTATTGCTTATGCATTTATTTATTTCACTATTGACTTCGTTTATTTCTTACACATTTATTTATATTACTATTGCCTTTATTTATTGCTTACGCATTTATTTATATTAATGTTGCCTTCATTTATATGCCATGCTTTGTTTTATTGAGATACTCATATTTTCTTGAGCTTTTGTTTTGGTAATCATGCTTGACTAGCTTTAGGAAATTCTGAGGATGAAATTTTTCTAAGGATGGGAGAGTTGTGAGACTCGTCTCACAGTATCGGTATTTATATACAGATACGTATTTTTGTACTGTATTTTATATTTTCTTGGTTTTTATAATATTTTAAAAAATTAACTTATAGATTTTCTCCTTGACCGGCATACCGCCAGTATACCAGTGTATATCGACGACATGCATATCACTTCCGTTTTTCGTTATACGTATTTTCAGTATACGTGTACGGATTTCTGACATTTGTCAGGTGATCCGTGTTTTGACATGTCTTTCTTAGCCTTGACTTGGTTTAACCTTGACTTCGTTTAACTTGGTTTGGTTCAACTTTGCTTGGCTTGCTTGGTTTGGTTTGGGGTTGAGATGAGAGGGTTGGTTTATAAACTAATTTCTCTCTCTCTCTCTCTCTCTCTCTCTCTCTCTCTTTCTCTTCATTACTTCATTTATTTCTTCATCTTCTTCTTCATTTACTCCTCCACCAATCTAGGCAAGTACATCTTGCCAAATCTTGAACAAATTATTTTTTTGTTTGTTCTATTTTCTTTCTTGCATGATTCTAAGTCTCTTTAGAACTTGGCATTTTTGGTTTCGTTGGGTACATTTTTGTAGATCTAAGTTTTTTTTCTTAGTTTTGATCTACTAAAACTTGGTATTTTCGAAAAGTGGTTGCTTCATGTTGGAGGAAATCTCGTTCTACCCAATTTTGACCTTTAAAAAGGTTTGATTTCGACTTATTTTGAGGAAGTTATGTGTTTGCAAAAACAAAAAGTGTTTATACAAACTTTTGTAAAAGAAGATTACAATTTGAATTCTGGAAAAGTACAACTGTAGGAATCCAATCTAGATGACGATTGCTTTATCCCTTGGACGATATGAACTTTGAAGACGAAAACCTTTGAAGCTGAAGACGAAAGTCTCTGATGAATTGAAGGCAGAAAGCCTCTGAAGAACTGAAGGCAAAAGCCTCTGAAGAATGCAGCAGCACTTTAGCAAGAACTCCTGAACTCTCTGAAGAGAATAATCTCTCTGTGTGTGATCTGATCTGTCTGTCCTCCCTTGAAATAAAAATTTGAAACTCTATTTATAGAGTTCTGGAAATAACTAACTTTCAGTTATTCTGGAATTGCGCAAGATGGATTGCGCAGGGCTTGGATTGCGCAGTAGTAGACTGCGCAGGCAGTTACTTGATCATGGGCCACCTGTCTTGGACACTTGGCAAAACTTGATTGAAATGCGCATGGTCGTGCATAGGCAGTTACCACGTACTGAGTAATTGATGGCATGAAGGCCACGTGTGCTTTTGTCAGTTACTTTGATGGAGTGCGCAAACATTAGACTGCACATGATTTGGATGGCACAGGAGCTAGATTGTGCATACATGAACTGCGCAAGAAGTCGATTGCACACCAAGCTGGACAGCTGTCCTCGAGTACTGTGCTGCACAGAGAAACGAACGGTTTCCTCGTCTTTTGTGCCTGTCAGCTGTCAGAGATTTGATTTGGTTGTCAGGTAATGATGACTCTTGCCACGTAAGCCTTGCGCAATCGGAAGTGTGCGCAGTCGGGTCTGCGCAATCTGTGAGCTACGCAATCTGTTGTCTGCGCAGTTCAGTTGGATGATGTGTATCTTGATCTTTTGACTTTGTTGATTGATGCAACTTGATTTTTTAGGACCTACAAGACCCCCTTCAAAGTTTTCGAAAGTTGATTTTATTCAAAGTTTCGAAATACTTTGAATTTATGAAATTCAAATCAAGTTGCGCATGTAAGTGAGCTGTCTGCGCAATCGGAGTTGTGCGCAGTCTTAGGCGCAATCTGAGGCAGCCGTTTCATATTTAAAAACTATAAATAGTCTCTTCGAACTTAGAAATGTTCTTTACTTGCATTCGTTCTTTGTTTTGAGAGAGAAAACTTTGATTTCTTTGCATCCAGTCTTCTTCTCCGACGACCAATGGCTCCCCGACGATCCTCCACCGCCGCCGACAAGGGCAAGGCTCCCGCCGAGCCATCTCGAACTGCGCCACGTACTTCTCGTCATGAGACCGCGTATCCTGCACTGCGAGGTTGTTGGACTGATCGAAAATCCTTTTTAGGGTTTCGACTCCTTTGATCTTCGAAACTTATCTCTTTTTAGAGATGAGATCATACTGCGCCACCCTTTTTAGGGTTTTGGTTACATCAGCTGTCAGTCTTCATTTTTATGAAGGCGGCCTTTCTTGTGCAATCTGTTGAATTGCGCTTGGCTAGAAGTCGGCGCAATTGAATGATTTGCGCAGAAAAGCCTGCGCAAACTAATGTTTTGCGCAAGCTATCCTAGCGCAATTTGATGTATGCGCAGGATTTATCAGTACAATCTGATGTATGCGCAGGCTGTATCAACGTATTCTGATGTATGCGTAGGCTGTGTCAGCGCATTCTGAAGATTACGCAATCTGATGATAGAGTCTTTGACTTGTACTAATTTTTTATCTGTTTTGATGTAGTTGAAACCAGAGAAGATCCAGATTATGAACACTTTGTGGGAACTCTATCTGAGTCTGAATATAAAGAAGATCTGTCACATGTGCTCTTCCCGCACTATGCACTGCCATCCTCCCGTCAGGCCATACTGACAGCTCAAGACAATGAGACTTTGCTAAGTCTGATAAATGGACAACTCTTACAGTCAGCTGATGCTATTACCCATAAGAAACCTATGTTTCTGTTTGGCGAGGCCATTGATAGAAGTTCTCAGCCGAAGCTCCGTTTTGAGCAGAGAATTTTCCAGAGGCAGGATAAGCTGATTTTATTACCGGATATTGCAAGATGCCTCCCTCTGGTACGATAC
This sequence comes from Iris pallida, assembly GCA_029216955.1. Classification (NCBI taxonomy): domain Eukaryota; kingdom Viridiplantae; phylum Streptophyta; class Magnoliopsida; order Asparagales; family Iridaceae; genus Iris; species Iris pallida. The sequence goes on from JANAVB010005600.1 coordinate 4,726,713, forward strand.
GCCCATGCCAGCTATTCCAGGAAAATGGAATGGGACATCACCCCTCTTCAACAAGCAAGAACAGGGAAGATCTGTGCCAAGAAAGGTCCAAATAATAGAGACATGTTCTACAGCACCTCTGCGACTTACAGCACTGTACTGAGAGGCTTAAAGCCAAGTTGCATTCATCCAGAGGACTCTTCTCTATTACTGACAGTTAGAGTCCCAATATTCGCGAATGAATTTGCGAAAGTCGAGGGGAGATATCCAGACCAAGAAATTCGGTTAACAGGTCTGGTGAATCCAGACCTCAAGAGATGGAGCAGTATAGCCAATTGGATACTGGTTCAATTTGAAGACAAGTTGAAGCAGATTGAGTTATATGATGCAATATACACCACTGTGTACGGATTCCGTCCAAACCCTCATCTGTTTCTGGCTCTAACAGAGAGGTATAACTACAGAACGGGGACGTTCATGACACCCTGCGGGGAAATTGGATTGGCCCTCCATGAGATGAAATATATCTCATGTCTACCAACATGAGATTTTCCTTATGAAGAATATATTCCAACAAATGATGAGTTGGAAAGGCTTCGGAAAGAGAACCCAGAGATGGTAGCAGTCTTTGACGAACTGCTATGCCATTACAATATATGCTCACTGCTTTATAAAAGTGGTTTTGCTGGCATTTGTTACACTTCAAAGTGGTTAGCTTATCTGTTCCTCAAGCATATCATAGAGAAGAAGGTTAAGGAACATGAAACTTGTAACCCGACTTTCTTTCAATGCTTCAGCCATAGTGAAGTGCTGGGTTTGATGGAAGAGAGCAAAAGACGGGATATCAGAGTAAATGATGACCACCAGTATCCTCCACTCAAAACTGGAGATACTGTTGAAAGCTTCATAAGAATAGGTTACAGACCCATGTCTAAAGAAGCTCAGTTGGCTGGATTTTTGGCGTACTGGTTTCGTCGGTTTGTAGTGCCTGGGGCCAGTGCCGTAGACCGTTTCCATCGCGGTGTCCTTTTCGCTGCCGTCCGGTTAGTTTTCGGCTACCGGGTAGATCTGCTATCAGCGATGACTTGTAAAATAAATGCAGGTTTTGTCAGTATGTAGACTCAATGTTGAAATATAAAGGATATAAGGACAGCTTCCCTAGATTGGAACTGCCTTATACTTATTTATTTGGATGGTTACTCTTACACCATCAGTCATTGATGCACCCCGCCATGGGAGCAGTTGGTGGCAGCTTTCTGCGAAGATTCTCCCAGAGCAAATGGATATAAACAAGTCTGAGAGATTGCAGACGTGTATTAAACCGTGGAAAAGGATGGAGCTTCTTCTGCACTCCTTCTCCAGCCGGATATGAGAATATGTCGGCCAACTTGGTTGACTTTGGAAGGCAGCCTCTGGGTCGATCAATATTTGAATGGCTGAGAACCATTAGGCCATCTCATTTAGTATGTAGATTTGAAGAAGAATGTTTTCTAGAGGCGTATTTACCAAGCCGCTTTGCTCGCCAATTCGGCTATGACCAATTCCATGTAGGCAAGGCCATAACTTGTCTGCAAGGAAAAGGTCATTTGATTGATGGTGCCAGAGCATGGGCCTACTTCAATGCTCGAGATACAAGGGCTATGTTTTCGATGCCTTCAAAGAATAATCAAGGCCCAATGATGTTATCTACATACTCAGTCTTTTACATATCAGCAAATACATTTGCTGAGAATTTTAGCCTTGTTGATAGTTTTGCTTCAGGGACACGTCTGAAGAGAGGAGCCACTGATACAATAGCTCCCAATAATGATGAAGAGTTTGAGCCAGCAGACAACCCTTTGGAGGCTTCAAGAGAAGCAGATTTCCCTGAGGAGATCAATCCACCGTTGAGGATTCCTCTGAAAGTTGTTAAATCTCCAGCCAAGGAAAAGAAGAAGAGAGCGAGAGGAGCACCTTCCTCCCCACCTGCTAAGAAAAAGCTGATCTTGGAACACTCCTCAGAAAGAGTTACTACCAGATCACAATCTCGAACTTTGATTGAATCAGCTCAACCGAAAGTAACAACCCCTACTTCTCTCCGGAGACAAGAAGAAGTTGTGGACGTGGAGAGTCCTGAGAGACCTCTACGCAGAAAGAAACTGGTTCATAGAAGAAAGAAAACAATCACTCCTCCAAGACCCATTTTATCTTCAGTCGTTGCTAACGCTGCTGCTGGGATCACAATGGGATCACCCACACCTGCTCAGGAAAACCTTAGCCCAGAGCAGAGAATAGAGTCCAGAGAAGAAACTGGCCAGAGAAATGAGACTATAGAGCCCGCATAACCTTCATCGGCAACAGATATTATTCATCTTCCTGCCACTCCAGAAACTCTTCGTGAAGAAGAAGACCGTGAAATGATCGCAGCACTGGATAGCTGCGACTTTGGTGATTATGAAGCCACTACATCCGCCATCGCAGAAATGCCAGAAGATAATGAAGATGAAGAGGAGAGTTCTTCCTCTGAAGAAGGTGATGAAGAAGCTGTTGATGACACAGCAGATCCCGATCAGGTCCTCGAAGAAGTGGCTCCTGAAGTAGCCGATGACACTCCGAATCCTGAGAAGGATGCGGAGGAGATGGCTCATGCAATTGCTGAAGATACTCTAAATCCTGCAAAGGATGCTGAGGAGGTGGCTCCCGCTGATGACACTTCAATTCCTGAGAAGGATGCAGAAATACAGAGATCTCCAGTGGAGACCATAAATGAAGAAGCAGCTCCAGAAGAAGATCAAACTGTCGCTCCTCAAGGTATAGAATGACATTTAACAATCTTATTCAAATAGATTGATAACTGACATCTTTTGCCTTTGTCCACACAGAGCTTGGATCTTTGTCAGCTCCTGCTGTCTGTATGGATATAGTGCTGGCAACACCAATAGCCGGCAGCAATCAGCACTTAACTTGCGGCTCAGAAGCGGGTAGTAGCCAGATGATCATGTCTGAGGCTACTGCTGCTAACTTGGAAATTGTCTCGATAACTGATAGGCCTGTAGCTGGTAAGGCTGCTTTAATCTTTCTGATCTCTTGATAGTTTATAAATGTTAGCAAAAAATGATTGAATTCATCTGTTTTGCAGAAGAACCAAGAGAAGGATCCAGTTCTACACTGGCTCCTCTGTTCAAAGAACCTCCCGTTCGAGCGCAAGAAGTTGAACGTTCTGCACCTTCATCTTCATCAGGAGTAGCTGCAACTCCTGGTGCTATGGCGACGAACCAGTTTGTCATAGGCTCCTTCACAAGATGTTTCTTTGATTCTTTGGGATCTCAGGTAAACAGAGTAATAGAGAAGGAGGATGCAGACTTTGACACAGTCAGAACTCCAACTTCTTTTCTGATAAGTGCTATTTGTGTTCAAGGCGACGAGGGTCAGGCCACTTTCCTTGAACATGTTGTGAACGAGCTAGAGGTTTCTATCAAGAGCTACAGGGAGCTGAACCGAGGAAATGCTGAATCCTTGATACAGGCTGAATTTGAGAGAATGTCTCAGGAGGCCGCAATTGAAAGAGTGAACCTTCAAAATCTTTTGGACTCTTTCGCTGCCCAGTCTGCTGAGTACAATTCCAAGGTGGAAACTGTATCAATGGTTGCTGAGAGAAAAAGAAGAAGGATTGCTGAGTTGAGAGCGGAGATGGCCCGCATCCAAGAAGAGCTAGAGGGCGAAGTTGTTGAGCATGAGACTGCCACTCAACAACTCAATACTTTGCTTCAAGAAAGAGAAGAGTGCGCAGCGGCTCATCATGCCGAAGTCACTCACCGGATGGTAACCATGCCCACCTTCAACGAAGTATCTGGGATGGAAGAGGCCAGAAGGCGAGTGACAGAGTCTCGTGAAGAACGACTACGAACCCTCAAGCAGCAGATTGCTAATTTGACGAAACCACCAGTCTAAAAAGACTGTTTGTATCTTTTTACTTTTGAAGTATGAATATTTTGTAATGTCTTTAAATTTTGATTTAATAAAAAGATATTTTGCAATGGCTCTATTATTTGTTGTATATCTTGTTCAGATATAAATAATAGCGATAGAAAATATATTCAGAGGTGCAGGACATGATATATTTCATGATTTAGAAAATAACAATATTCATTATATCTGCTCAGAGGTAATGTGGACATAGCAGAATATAATTGGTCGAATATGATTATTTCAATGGACAACTTAATCAAAAATATGACAAGTTGCTGATATGAACGAAATGAATCGTCGAATGAACGAAATGAATCATCGGGATGAACGAAATGAATCGACAGATGAACGAAATGAATCATCAAGGTGAACGGGTGAACCGTTGGATGAACAAAATGAATCGTCGGATGAACGAGATGAATCGTCGGATGAACGAAATGAATCGTCAAATGAACGAAAATGAATCGTCAAATGAACGAAATGAATCGTCGGATGAACGAAATGAATCGTCAAATGAACGAAATGAATCGTCGGATGAACGAGATGAATCGTCGGATGATTGTAATGAATGGATGAACTATTAAATGGGTGAAAGATGAATGGACGAACCATCAGATGAATTTGAGTAAGATGTTCAGTTTGTTAGTAGCAACTTTGGGATCTAGACCTGGCATGTCTTCATAACTCCAGGCAAAGACATCGATGTATTCTTGAATAAGAAGGATTAACTCTTGCTTATCAGCTTCTGGAAGATTCTTGCTGATGAATATTGGACGAGATGATCCGTTTTGTCCAACATCAACTTGAACTAATTGATCTTCGGTAGGAGGTTCTCTTTGTTCAAATCGAAGCTTCCGTTGATTATCCATTCTTTGAGCCCAGGGATCAATTTCAGGATAATCTTCAATGTCTTCGTCATATCCTTCTGGAAATTCAGCGGTGACCATGTTAGAAGATACGATCAGCCGATAAATTTGACCAATGCTGGTGTCAGAATCCCATGATCTGGAATCAGAAGAATTGGAACGTTCGTCGCTATCAGATTCAGAGACTGCTGGGGATAACACCGGAGGAGAAGCATATCCGAGTCCTTTTTTGGTCCTGCTATAGTACATTTCAGACTTTCCTCCTGGAACAGCTGTACGGACAGGAGTTCGCCTTCCTTTACCGTAGTTGAGGCCACTTTTGAAGTCGTAATCCATCTTCCGGATGATTTCTTTTGATTGTTGACTGTAACGACGGAGTTGAAGATGTCCGGTATCGTTAATCTTGCTATCATCCGTGTAGCTGAATTTTTGTTCTGGTCCTTTACTAAAAATTATTGGACTTTCACCTTTCTTTCGAGAAGGAACGACAAAGTATGACTTCTCTGGATGTTCAAGTGAGACTTCCGTCTGAAGAGTTTGTACGACTCCCATTGTGAATGATTAGAAGCTATCTAACATTTCTAAATAATACTTCGTATAATAAATAACATCAGTATACTGGAAAGGAGATACATTTTCATTGATATACACATTGGTATTTACATCAGGACCTTTAGTCTTAGCAGACTTGGTCAGATCGATTACAAGAGGGGGAGAAGAAGAACGCGGAGTAGTATTAGACTTGTTACGACGGAGATCGATAACAAGCGGCTCAGAGGAGGTGAGCTCCCTTTTATCCTTGTCATTAATAACAAGTGGCTCAGAAGAAGTGAGCTGATTTTTGTCTTTGTTATGACATAAGACGATAACAAGTGGCCCAGAGGAGGTGAGCTCCCTTTGACCATCATCAGTCGGCTATTTCTGGATTGGCAAGTGAATAGCCGATGGTTTAGAAGATTGAGGATGAGAAACCCGCCCTTTGACAGGTATGATGAGGGTTTCATTAGGCGTTGCTTCTTGCTCTTCTTCGGTGTCTAGAGACAAAACAACCTTCATGAATTCCTTCTTGTACATTCGAGCGTCGTTGCAATATGCTTCGACACCTCTGAAAGGGTAGAGATCAGCAACCTCCTTTTGGACCTCTCCATTATCATCAACATATTTGAAACATTGATGAAGAGTGGAAGGAACAATATTATGCTCATGTAAGAATGGCCTCCCCAATAGAGCATTGTATGAACAACCATGATTGTCAATGATATAAAAGGTAACCTTAGTGCGAAGATTGCCTATTTGGAGTTTTAGGCGAATCTTGCCCAGAGGCTCACTTTTGCCTTGGTTGAATCCCAAAATGGTAGTGATGGTACCGAAAAGACTATGCACAGGTATTTTTAGTGCATCTAGCATAGTCCTCGGCATAATGCTGAGATCAGACCCTGGATCAATCAGTAGACGATCAACCTTCATAGAATCGACATAGCCTGCATAATATAGAGGACGGTCATGTCGATTATCTTCCAACAGCATATCGTCTTGCGTGAAGGTGATGTTTGGGATCAATTCCAAAACACTATGACAATGTAGGCAAGAAACTGGTTCTGCTTCTGGCTTCTTGAGGAGAGTCAAGCAGGTTTCTGCTTGCATTAAGGCTTCGCTCAGAGTTTCTCGAGTCTCTTTGGAGAGGCGCAAAAGCTCAAAAATTGACAATCTGGCTGGTGTATTAGCTAGTTGAGCCAAAATGTCAAAGTTGTAAGGCTTTTCAAGTCCTGTAGGAGATGACTTCTTCAGAGGTTTGTCGAAGCGAACTTGTTGCTTGTCCTTGTCAACTGCTGTTGGTTTAGGCGGAATGGATACTACAACTAGTGCAGATGTAGAAGGGATCTCTTCAGTGGAAGCATGTTGTACTGGAGTAGACTCTGAAGAGGAAGTAGAATTCTCTTGAATTTCACGGACTTCCCGTATATAGGCTTTCCCTGATCTGGTGTCCATCAAGATTTCTTCTTCATTTATAGGGTCAAAGGACACCATGTTGCAAGTCTTTATCTTGTCTTTAGAACGATCTTTCTTCTTAGAAGAGGAGACTTCAAATTCAGAAGCAAGATCAGGATGGATCCACAAGATCTCACCATTATCAAGAGATAATGGGACAAGGCCTTCATTTTGAGGAGGAGAGAGATTCTCAATCTTAAGAGTAGCTTTGGAAATAGAAATGACGCCGTGTTGCACTATCTGCGGAGGAAAGTCCCCGAATTGAACTGAGACCATGTTTGCAGTCACAGTCTTTTCATCTTGTTGAAGAGTGACAACACCAGCGTTGACTAGCTCTTGGATTTTGCCTTTGAGCACATAGCATGCTCGAGTAGGATGTCCAACAAACCTGTGATAGACACAATATTTTGGATGATCAGTCCTGCCGACTTTATCAGGTTTCTTTGGATCAGGGAGCTGGATCTTATTGCTCTTAAGTAAACACTCAAAGATGCTTGCGGTATCATTCTCATCAAAGGAGTATTCTACTTTGGGTCGAGGTTCCCTTGATGGAATTGCAGCAGGAGTAGAAGTGGAAGCAGATGGAGCCACATTGACTGCCAAAGATTCTTTGCTTTGTAAGTTGATGTTCAAAGTATCTTTGCTCTTGCGGTTATTCTGGTGATTGCCGCTGCTTGATGTCTGATGCTCCTCTCGATCAGGGTTAGACATATGTACCCCCAATTGTTTAAATTTGTCAGCGCTAACCTCTGCAGCTTTAGCATTGACAATGAAAGATGGCCAGTCTTGAAACTGAGTTGAGCCAGTCCACATGCTAATGATAGGCAAAAGATTTGCCTTGCAGGTATCAATAGTTATAGCGGCCGGAGTTCCTGGAGGCATCTTTAAGGCTTCTCGACGGAATCTTTCAATAAAACTTTTAGCAGTTTCATTATGCTTTTGCTTGATTTTGTTGAGGGCTGACATGGTCATGTCGTTGATACCCTCATAGAATCTTTCTAGAAAGATTTGTTTGAGACCATAGAAAGAAGTGATACAACCATCCGGCAAACTTCTATACCAGTCGTATGCTACACCTGCTAAACAGCCGACGAATATTCTGGTAAGAAGAGCGTCATTAGGTTGGAGCTGAACGGTCATTACCTCGAAGTGATTGATGAATTGACTTGGCAAGGTACTGCCATCGAATTGTGTGATTGTAGGGATCTTGTATTTTGGAGGAAATGGGACTTCCTTCCATTCAATTGGGTAGGGTTGCTTGATCCCAGTCTTTGCAAATTGTCTTTCTCTTTGAAAGCCTCAAATTGAGATCGCAAAAGCTTGACCGCTTCATTAGCATCTTCGAAAGATAAAAAAGGAACAGGTTGAGACAGAGTAAGAGGAGGAGGAACAGTATGGTATGCACTACCCCCAGCACGTGATTGGCTTGGTGTGGGTTGAACTTGCACATGAGGTATTTGAGGAGAGACTACCCCCAATCCTGTATTGATAGGTATTGATGATGCTATTATTTCAGGATTTGCAACTGGTATAGTTGGTGGTACTGTATGTTGAGCTGCCATGATGGAATGTATACTGGCGACCATTTCAGCCATGGTCTTCAGCTTGTCTTCCAATGTCGCTATCCGCTGGTCTTGATTAGATGAGCTGGAAGCATCTGGATCATCGGTAACAGCATAAGCTGTCACTTCTCTGGGTACAGTGGAGGACATATTGTTCTATCGGAACTTTCACTGTATGCATCATAGTCAGAGAAGGAGTCACCTTCCGGATGAGAAGCAGATAGAGGACTAGAAGGATGAAGATTCCTTTGACCGATTGTTTCTCGGCTTCGGGATCGAGTATGCTGAAATACTCCTTCAGAAGATTCTTGGAGTAGATCTAGATACCGTTGACTGGGACGACGAGACTTGCCGTATTTGCAATACTTCTTGCTCCCAGTGTCTCGGGATGCCATATTGACAGAAGCGTATAATAGCTCATCTTCTGACATCGGTTCTGAATTCACAAAGTTCAAACGATCGAAGACAGATCGTTTTGTTGTTTGACAACAACATTGGATGATGACTTTATGATTGCAATGATGATGATCAGATGGTTGAACTGTAGTTGTTGGGATGTTCTCCCGCTTTTGTCTGAGATGTTCCCGGAGATCAGGAACCGTGGTAGGACGAGAAGAAATCTGAGGAATGTATTCCTTGATAACATTTGGAACATGATTTTTGTTCTTCAAATGTTTTGTCCCTTGAGTGTACAGGAAAGTGCTCACTTCATTGGCATAAGTGTTAGGATTTTTGATCCTGGAAGTTTGCTTCTGATGTTGTTTCACCTTTGGCATCGGCTGTTTGCGTTTTGTCGAAGTTGGTCTGTTGAGATAGGCTCTTAGATCAGCAAATTCACCCCAGGGGTTTCTGTTTGAGACACTAGCAGCTTCTCTTGTCTTGATCGAGAAATCTTGAGAGTAGGGAGATCTTAGAATTTTCCTACTGGCGTAGGCAGAATACCTCTCTGATCAGTACAAGCTTTCTTAGTACGAAGGGAAGAAGAACCCTTGTTTAGAAGAATTATACTGACAGGTGCCGAAGCACGTTCTGATTAATCTTCTATGGTAAAAACCGAAGAAGACTGAGAAAAGACCAAAGGGCCTTTTCCTTTTTGTGATGAAGGGTTAGCTAAAGAGCGTTTCCCTTTGTTAACTTCTAAGTCATGAGACAAAGAAGCTTGAGGAAAGACTAAAGAGTCTTTTCCTTTGTTTGATGGAGTAGGAGGAATAGCTAAAAGACTACCCCCAGTAGTTTGCGCAGGGGCAATAGAAAGTTTATGAGAGGAAGAGAGATTAGCTAAAGAGCCATCTCTCTTAGATTGTGCACACACAGATTACGCATGTGGAGTTCTTGCCATAGAGCTTTTAGGCTGTATTTTAGTTGCTGGAGCATTGGACTGCGCTGGATGGATGGCAGCCAATTGCGCAAGAGGCAGAGGGGTCTTGCACTTGGACATGACAGAATATGAAGTATTTTGTCCATTGACAGCAACAGATTGCGCAAGATAAGGGGAGGTAGATTGCGCAACAGTAGACTGCGCACCAGTCTTAGCAGTAAAAACTATAGACTGTGCAGCAGCTTTGACAGTAGGGGTGATGGACTGCGCAGCAGCTTTGGTGACCCATACTGAGCGCACTTTGCTTGTGGCAGGAGTGGATTTTGATTTGATCATGGCTTCATAGGCAGTCTGGTTGACCTTCACAACCAGAGTCTTCTACGTCTTTCTGATAGACGCTACGTCACATTGAGTTGTCACTTTCTCGTTGGAGGAGAAAGTCGTCCCCAGCAGAGTCGCCATTTTGTTTGCAAAAACAAAAAGTGTTTATACAAACTTTTGTAAAAGAAGATTACAATTTGAATTCTGGGAAAGTACAACTGTAGGAATCCAATCTAGATGACGATTGCTTTATCCCTTGGACGATGTGAACTTTGAAGACGAAAACCTTTGAGGCTGAAGACGAAAGTCTCTGATGAATTAAAGGCAGAAAGCCTCTAAAGAACTGAAGGCAAAAGCCTCTGAAGAATACAGCAGCACTTTAGCAAGAACTCCTGAACTCTCTGAAGAGAATAATCTCTCTGTGTGTGATCTGATCTGTCTGTCCTCCCTTGAAATAAAAATTTAAAACTCTATTTATAGAGTTCTGGAAATAACTAACTTTCAGTTATTCTGGAATTGCGCAAGATGGATTGCGCAGGGCTTGGAATGCGTAGTAGTAGACTGCGCAGGCAGTTACTTGATCATGGGCCACCTGTCTTGGACACTTGGCAAAACTTGATTGAAATGCGCATGGTCGTGCATAGGCAGTTACCACGTACTGAGTAATTGATGGCATGAAGGCCACGTGTGCTTTTGTCAGTTGCTTTGATGGACTGCGCAAACATTAGACTGTGCATGATTTGGATGGCGCAGGAGCTAGATTGTGCATACATGAACTGCGCAAGAAGTCGATTGCGCACCAAGCTGGACAGCTGTCCTCGAGCACTGTGCTGCACAGAGAAACGAACGGTTTCCTTGTCTTTTGTGCCTGTCAGCTGTCAGAGATTTGATTTGGTTGTCAGTTAATAATGACTCTTGCCACGTAAGCCTTACGCAATCGGAAGTATGTGCAGTCGGGTCTGCGCAATCTGTGAGCTGCACAATCTGTTGTCTGCACAGTTCATTTGGATGATGTGTATCTTAATCTTTTGACTTTGTTGATTGATGCAACTTGATTTTTTAGGACCTACATTATGGACCTTTGAAGTTTATGGGTTTAACCAAGCATTTTTATGCTGGTTGGGAATGATGAACAGTGTGTGCGCGCTTATTAGCACCGTGGCATCTCGGTTGTGCGCTGTCCTTAGCGCGGCACCATCTCGGTTGTGTGCGCACCTTAGCGTCGCGCCATCTCGGTTGCGCGCGCTCATTAGCACAGTGCCATCTCGGTTGCGCGTGTTCCTTAGCGTCGCGTCGTCTCGGTTGTGTGCACTCCCTAGTGTCGTGCCATCTCGGTTGCGTGCGCTCCCTAGTACCGCGCCATCTCGGTTGCACACGCTCATTCGCGTTGCGTCATTCCGATTGCGCTCGTTCCTTGGGGTCATGCCATCTCGTTTGTGCGCACTCCTTAGCGTCGAACCATCTCAGTTGCGCACGCTCCCTAGCGTTGCGTCATCTCGGTTGCACGTGCTTCCTAGCACTGTGCTATCTCGGTTGCATGTACTCCTTAGCGCCGCGCCATCTAGGTTGTGCGCGCTCTGGCGCAACCTGGCTCCTAGCCTGGCAACACTTGTTCCTTGGTGCCACGTGTTCCTTAGCGCCATTTGTCCCTTGGTACCATTTGTCCCTTGGCACTATTTGTCCCTTAGCACCCTTTGTTTTTTGGCAACATTTGTCTCCTGGCACCACTTGTCCCCTGCACCATAATCATAATTTTAACCTCTTGGCATGTTTTCTGTACTTGGTCATTTTTGATATTTTCTTTGACTGCACTAAGTTCTTAACATGATTAGATGATCTTGTATAGTTAGAGAATGATTATACCCCCTATATACACTTGACACTAGCACATGTACTTAATTTTATTTATTTCTTCTCACATGCCATGATATGTCTTTCCTTTCGATTCTTTCTATATGCTATGGTATGTATTGCCATGCCTTCCCAAATTTACTGTACTTTGCAGTCTATGCCATGTCTAGAATTTCTTTGTTATGGCCCGTCGTGGCGCACCCATGTTATATATCTTCTTTCCTTGCTAGATAGTGGTCCGTCGTGGCGCACCCTTGTTACATGTCTTCTTTGCTTACTAGATAGTGGCTGTCGTGGTGCACTCATGTTACATGTCTTCTTTACATAATAGTGGCATGTCATGGCGCACTCCCTATTTTCTCTATAGTGGCTCGTCGTATCACACTCCTAGCTTCCAGTTTATTTTATTTTCTTATTGTGGCTTGTTATAGTACATTTTCTTGTATTGTCTAGTCTTGCATATCATGTCTAGGATGGATTTTGCGGAACGTCACACCCAGAATCCAACAAAAAAATGTTAAGGACTAAACAACTAGCTCGATTACCTAGATGCATTCGGAGGGAAGAATTTTTTGGTTGCCTGCATGCCCTTTGTCCTCGCCCCAACCAGAATGGATTTGGAGCTATCTGTCATGATGAGCACACTTCCAGCGCACCATCGAGTGTTGCACCTTTTATATGTTTTAGGGTACATTTGTCTCCTGGACGATGTATCCACTATTAGATCTTAGGATACATTTGTCTCCCGGGCAATATATCCATCATTACTTTCTTTTCCTTTTGGCTTGAATAAATCGGGTAGTCTGCAGGGCAGGTAACTGGATTGGATTTCTCAAAAGTGCATATGTTAGTAATTAGGATTGTGATAACCCTAGTTAGCTAATGTATACAGCCGTACTCATTGCTTGGCCGTGATTGTTTTATGGAGTCCAGTCTAGTCTAGTTTTGTCTAGGAAGTGTCCGGATTGTTTATTTCAGTACATTATTGTTTATGCTTTACTTTTGTCGATAAACTATTAGTGACTAAGTTCTGTTCAGGGAAAGAGTTACAACCCCAGTCCTCGTTTGGTTTTGTAACCCCATCTTTCCAATTTTTGAGAAATTTAAAGTTTTCTATAATAATATTTTGATTTAACAATTTTGAATAATAATAATTATTTTGGAGGGAGATTTGAATTGATGGCAAAGGTGTAATTTTTCAATTTAGTTAGAGTGGTCCCCAACCCTTTAACCAACTCTGTAACAAATTTTTATTTGTTTTCGTAAATACTGAAAAGGGGAAGGACTTCTATGAAATTATTTTTGAGAGGGGGAGCCCTATTTGCAAATGCTCTTGGGCGGAGGGGCTTAGATGCACAATGGCACATCTATATTATTAGCTGAGGAAAGAGAAAGCCCCATTCTTTTTTTCAGACTATTTTTCCCAATCGAGTTCTTTCCCTTCCACTTTAGCTTAACCAAATCCTAACCCAAGTTCTTCCGCGTTCGAGAGTGATGGTGGCGGTGGCAGTGAGGATCTACTCCTCCGATGAAGGCCTAGGCATCACGAGGACAACTCCGACGATCGAGGCATAGGCGCGGCAACACGTGTTCATCCGACAACTGAACTCTGTGGAGGAGTCAAGTCCTCTCGTGAGGGATCGATCTCCCTCGTCGATTGTTAGGTTTGTGATCTAAACTCTTAATTCTCGATTTTGTGTCTCGTGTCGTTCGTTCTTGTTTAAAAGCTGTATCTGATCCATGGTTGGCAGTTCGAGTACTCGAAGCTAGGTCAAATTTTTTGTTAGAAGACTACGTTCCGTTCGGAAAACCAGATCGGTGAGTTCATTATGAACATTTCTTCTTTATTGAGTACCAATTGAAGTAGCTCGGATCGACTGATCATATGGTTTGGTTTCAGTTTCTTTGAACGGATCTTTGGTTCGATCTTGAGAACTGCTGTACAGATCGAGTACGGATCTGGTGAGTTCATTTTGTTCCAATTTTGATTTGAGTTCAATCGACAATTGATGCTGTCGTAAATGATATTAGCGGTTTGATCCCTTGACCTGCTCTGTTTTGTGTGAAGATCTGCTGCTCCAGGCCAGATCTGATTTATTTCGTTTGAGAAGGCTTGTTGTGACTCACTGATTTGAAGTAGCAATCTGTGGCCAGTGTTCTTGCTTTGGTTCGATTCCTTCAGGTATTCCTTCCTTCTAATTTTCTTCTATTTTCTAATGATTGTGATTTTTTTCAATAAGAGTTGTATTTTTTATGTTGTGTATGTTCGTGTTGCTCTTGGGGGGACGTGTTCGAGACCTTGTACCAATCTGTGTCGTGTCTGCTGTACCTGGCCGTGGTTGTGTCCATTTTATCTGTGTTCGTAGGTGCGTGGCCAATCCGGTTCGTGTCTACCTGCGTTTCCATGTCTGCGTGGACTGAGAGTTGACCGGATCTGGAGATTAGCAAGTACATGATTGATTCTATTCTGTTTTAAATCGATTGGGTTGTAATTCTATTTTTTCATGGGTTTGTATAATTCTTGTTGATTGCTGTTAAGTCTAGTGTATGATTTGCTGGAATGGGTTTGCATAAATTCTGAACTGAGCAATGTGATCTCTATGTGTTTGATTTTTCAAGAGAGCTATGCATCCCTTTTAATTTAGGCTCTCTATGATTGGTTGTTGGGTTGGGACCAATGGGTTTGACTTTGGTAAATAGTTGTTACTTTTGAATGTAGGAATATTGCTGGACTTTGGCGTTAGAGGGTACTTGGACCTAGACTCTCAAATCCATATAGTCTTTGTTGTGGAAGAAAAGGCCGAGTAGGTCTGGGTTTCGACTAATGTTGGAATGTTAAACAATTGATTCATGGCATGCTGAGTCTTTAAAATAAATACATTTTTCTGTTTGTTGTTGCTGAACTTTGAGCTTTTTGTTTTTCCTTATAAATTAACGAGGTTTCCTACCTTGGGCTGAATCTATGGTAAGATAGACCTTAAACATGTGGTTGAGTAATTTTGAGTATCTAATAATTGTATTTATTTACTAAAGAGTGCTAATTATATTTTAAGAGAAGAATTTCTAACAAGAACTATTTTCTTTATAAATATATTGTTAAAAGTATATAAATTTCTAAGCATATTATTTTGCTATAAATATATTGATAGTAGCATCTCATTATATGGGTAGTTAGAATTAAATATGGATTAGAGAACAGACAACTATTATACCCTATAAGCATTTATATAAATTAGATTTAGTTATGGATAAAAGTAGTTAATTGATACTGATATAAAGTTAAACTTATTTACCAATTGTCTATTTCCACTAGTAAAACTTTTGTAAACAACATGTTTGGTTCAATACAAGGATGGTTAGTATAACTTGTTTAGAACTTAATCAACTTATAACAACTGAACATGAGGACATCCAGCATCATTCATTATCCGTACTTTTCCGGAGCAAGGCAAGTACATTCTATGGTCTTGTGCATTTATATATCTTATACTTCTCTTGATGACACTATGTGACACGATATCTTGTACCCTTGTGCTTTCCTATTCTTGTACTTACTTGTGTCGGGAAGGAAAAATACACTAGCTATGCGACCAAACCCAGGTTCTAATATTCATGTAGATAGCTTAGGCCTCGCATCGTGCACGCGGGTCCTAAGCCGTACTGATATTCATGTACTCCTGTACATATTCCTGTACTCACCCCAGCCGGTCACATAGGCAGTTGTATTTCAAATATTGTGCACATGTCATATCTTGTACTTCAGGTTGATGGTTACATTCATGTACTTTATTTTCTGTACTTACATTTCTGTACTTTCTTGTATTTTATATTTCATGTTCTCCTGTATGCATTTCCTTACCATGATGTTCTTGTTCATTACCTAGAGCTGTACTTTGCTCCGCTGCTGACTAGGATATATTGCAGGTGAGATGGAGGCTCTGTGTGACACATACTATGGCCGTGAGCCTATTGACGTAGTAAAGACAGCTGGAGCTGCACTGGACTTAGAGGCCAAGGAGGCCTAGTACTTTACCCTTTAGCAGTTTATATTCTATTGTACTTGAGACTGTCAGACTTTACTTTTCTTTTAGCTGGATGAATGTAATAACTTTTAGACATGTACTTTGATTCTGGAATTCGCTTATATAGATGCTGTGGTTTATATTCATGTATGTCTGGACTTGTAGTTTCCCTAGAGATTGGTACAGCTTACTTTATCGTGTCCAACGATGAAGGCTGGGTATATCCGACTCGTATCCGATTATTCGGGGGCGGGTCGTGACAGGTTTACGGATTGTAACTTGGGTTCCGGAATAGTTCCTAAGTCATCTTATCATTTATCATTCTATATAGTTCCCACATGCTCTAGTTATCTAACATGCCCACATGTCCCAGTTATCCTACATGTTTACATAGCCTGGTTACCTTACATGCTCACATGTCCCAGTTGTCTTCCATGCTCACATGTCCGATTATCTCACATGCTTATATGTTTAGATATGTCACATGCTCACATGTCCAGTTTGTCTTATGTATTCACATACTTCCATTTACTTTACATGTCCACACTTACATTATGTCACACGTTAATTACTTTATGCTCCATGTTATTTTGTTTATTGTCTTTTTTATTCTCGGGATAAGTGCGTTGGTAGTGCACGAGTCTCGATCAGCATTTACTTATTTATGTCTTATCCTTTGCTATGTTAGCTATTGTTGGTTTTAGTTCATAGTTTGGCTTTCTTTGTGGAACTTGCTATTGGGGGTCTGGCCCCTCTAGTTTTGTTTCGCCAGATCTGATAGAGGAGCCCGGAGGATCTTCCGTACCATCTACTCAACCGTGACTACCCAGAGCACCAGAGTACCTTAGTGGATTTTCTACTTCATTCTTCTACTAGTTATGTACTTTATTGTCACGACCCACGCCCGAATAATTGGGTACGTGTCGGACACGCCCAGCCTTCTGTCATGCCCCGATTCGCAGAGTCATTTATTCATATACTTTATCTCTTGGAATCGATCATCCTCGCTTGGGCGTGATGCCGTACAAGTCTGGTATTGCACTTGTACAAGACAAAGATGGTACATAATTGATTTTCTTCAAATAAGAATACATCGCAGCGACAGAAGCAGACAAATTGAAATTAGTGTGGAAAATCTTACTCTTTGAGTAGAAGTACATCACTTCTTTATGGCAGCGGAGATAAAAGGATAACTTAAAGTCACACAGAGATACATAGAACTTTATTCTCTTTATTGATAATTGAAGAAGAGTACAAGACTTGTATTGAAGTACAATGCTTACAACCAATCTCACTTTACATTGAAAGCCAACTGAACAATGCTACAAAGTTTACATTTGATACTTGGATACATTGGATTACAACTCGATATACGAACTTGGCTTACAATCTCACTGGTACAACTGATTACAATGTTCCATACATTATGCCCTTTACAACTGATTACAATGTTCCATACATCATCTTGTACAAGGAGAGCTTATGTATGCCCAACAAATCTTCGATGCCACGGGACCATTCAAGCCAATCTTCATGTATAGAACACCCCATGCACGAACAACTGCCCACAGAATGTGGGTCAGCACATCATCTATGTACTGGCGAGAAGAATCCAACCCACTCGCCTAAGCCAACATTCATTGGTCAATTTTAGCAAAGCATTTAATAGAATGATCTTTCTACTTGGGGCCTAGCATCAATTTACAGTTCAAGGACAATATTCATAATGAAGCCTGTAAACATAATATCTTAGCAACATTCATGTGGACGTATCATTATAGCATTCTTGGTGTTATCATACAAAGGCATCATTGAGGCATCGTTAACATTGATTAGCTTAAACATGTTATGACAATTCTCACTTCAAGCATCACTTAGCATGTATGTCCTGTTTGAACAATATTTATAGCATGGCATCTTTCTAGCATACTAATTTTAACATGTTAAGCAGGTTCTCATACTGAAAGGCTACATACAGCATCATTCATTTATTTGGAACGTTAAGCACGCAAGTTAAACCAACACATATATTGAGTTATAACATTTAAGTGATTTTTTACCGATAGCCAACTCCCTCGTTCCTGCATCAAATACAGGTTAGCAGACATACTTACTTTGTCTGCACAAAATGTTCATTAGTATGCATCCTGACTACATGGTCACTGGTGTTGTTAAACCATATGGACTCTTTTCATTTTATTTCATTTCAAGATAATATGGTCAACATAGTAGGTGGCGAGCCTCTATGCCACCCCGCCTTATCCGTGCTCCCACATCACTCATCATTATTTCTTTCTAGGCCGAATCGGTCCCCAGGGCCCTAGGAACCGTTCGAGGAAATTAAAACTCAAACCTTGTATACAAGTCCATGACCATGCGAATGCGTGTCCGACTCGATTGTGAACAAAATCACATGGTAAAATATATTAAGGAAAGTAAAGGCAACAGTGCATCATTAGTCAGATTCAATGACTTATTCACTTCTTCATTACCATTATTTCATTTGGTGATCTCAACGATCCCAGCTTTATCATTTCTCATTCATTGCTTTATTGCAACGTATCTTATATCATTCCTTTCTTAAGAGGAATGTAACATTCATTCATTTCATAGGGACATTTATTCATTTCTTATAAGGGACATGCAGCATTTCATATTCTTACAACAGATATACAGATAGTACATAATTCTAGTGTTTCATTCAGTTCATTGGGTCGATAGCATAGCCAGTTCATTTATTATTCTATCATTCATAAAGCACCTCATTATTCAAGTATTATTCGTTCAGCATTCAAAATTCATATGTATTCATTCAATATTTTCCAACATATGCATCTCTATCGATTTAGCAACTAAAGCATCGCATCACAATTATTCAACATTTAAGGTAAGAGACATTAGGGACATATTCATAGCATTTCAATAATCCATTTTATTAAGCATGAAGGAGTAAGGAGAAGGAAGGACAGTTCCACTCACTTGCATAAAAGGGTCTTCTTATTCCGGACGTACACAATTCCACTAAGCGTAGCTCCACCAGTGAGCCACGTTCCAATACCCATTCCGTCTAGCCAGCTAATAGAGACTGTATCAGTCTCATTCTCCTGATCTCCAACATAAGTTACGGTCTAACATTCTGATCCCATCCAATAAGCCAATCAAATGCCTCGAACGGAGCGGGGCATTACATAATATTCCACTCAGAAAAAGTTTCGTCCTCGAAACTTAAGGGAACAACTCATCTTACTAATTCACTTAGTCACAACAAGTTACTCATTCAGCTTCAATTCAATATCCAGTACATTATACCGGACCATTTTGAAATAGATATCCAACTGTACCACTTTAATCCATCAACGATTCGATCTGTCTATCTCTTTTTCAATTACTTGCAAATTCTCGTTGATTCACCAATATTTTTTTTGCATTTCTATCTTGGTCGTAACATATCACTTCGTTTGGATCCATACACATATTTTAGGCGTCCCCAAAACATATGCATTTCAGCCAAAGTTCGCGCTAGTGCAATAAATTCTTTTCGTTGTATTATCTCAGTCGCAACCTATCACTTCAGCTGGATCCATACACATATTTTAGGCGTTCCCAAAACATATGTACTTCAGCCAACTTCCATGTTAGTATGATTCGATCAGCCACGATATAACTCTCTTTTCCAAATCTAACTTAGCATCCTTTCAATTGACTTATTACCTTATTCACTTGCCATAATCACTATCTTCCAGGCCACAATACTCAACATCATGGACAATTTGGTTAAGCTCTCTACCCAAGCATAACATTTCTAACATTCGATCAAGGGTCTAACTTAGAGCCAAATATATCAAGAGTTCACAACATGCAATCACATTCCTTCCCAAATACAACAATATTTCTCACCGAGTCAATTCATCTTTTCTAAAAGATACAATCCGACGTCACCCACTATCGATTACCCGAGTCAGGGTATAATTCTATGCAACAGTCAAGATTAGCCCAGCTAATCGACTATAGATACTGATCCAACATTCCCGCTATAGGCCGACACACAATCCTCAAGGGTCAAACATCTCTAACGTTCATATTGAAGTATATACTTACAACTTATCATTCTTAGGTCATACTCATCACCATCACTTGTTCAATACCAAAAGGTTATCCTACTGTCGTCAATGGTCACCCTATTATTCGATCAAGTCTCTATGGTTAGCTATACCAACAGCTAAACATAATCATTCAGGTGACTCCCCTAGAGTGGACGGCTACTAGGGATCATACAAATTGCTTATTCTCAAGCCAACAGGCAACCAACAGTTCTAAGGAACTCTACCCAAACCTATGGGTATCAACTTAGTCTGAATAACTAATCACCATTGTTGGCTATGCCAACAATTGGTTATGCAGCCCACGATCGCCAGGGTTAAGTCTATCTATCCAGGGTTTTTCTCAAGGAAATAATTCCCACAGAGGCTCATTCTAGACTTATCCAACGATCGACTAAGATCGATCTATCAACATTATGGTCAATTCCTAACCCGATATATGATTCATATCATTCTAATAATCCATCAAGTAAATTCCCAACGATCCAATTTCTATTCCAATTCCTTTGTACCCACACGAATCCATAAGCCAAGGCTAACTACTCAAGGGTTATTGATTCCGATAGTCTTAACATAACTATGGAATCATACTATTCGATCTGTATGACAGAGTCATACCACTAAGTCATAAGCCAATAATCTATATCTCAACCAATAGTCACCTATACCGACATTATCCAACACGTTTGCAATTTCTCGTTCCCATTCGTTTCTTATTCATCAAACTATTCTTACGGGCATTCTTAAATCTCATGCAGCCAGGGTCGAGTAATTCATTCCATTCAATCCGATAATTCATGTATCAATTAACCATTCTCTATGCAACACAAATATTCAGGGTTGCTACTTGTTACTTCTCTAGTACAATTCAATTCCTTAACATACATGCACATATGCAATGACTATCCTTTGGTGATCAAGATGGATTAACATCTATTACACCTTAGGGTCAAGGCACAGATTTCAAATATTCCTTTGGTTCACCGACAATATTTCCAAAACTTTTAGCTTAGCAACCAACTTTATATTAGCCACATATGATTTGCATCCAATCAATTGAAGTCAACATTCAAATATTCTAAGCCATAACATTCTCTAGCCAAATCTATTTACCCATAGCATACTAACTGTCTTACTAGTCTGAGTCATCACTCGACTAATCAATTTCTAACCAAGCCACCCGTTACAATTTCTAGAAATCTTGCAACCCAATATAACATCACCGTCAAGGGGTACTCGAGTCATCTAGCAACAATACATAACTCCCATCTATGTCTCGGCACTACCCAGTACCCATAGATAGTCTCACTGCTATACTTATAGAAAGGGTCAACATACATCTCGCTTTGAGGTGGTAGAGGCAATATACCACTCAGAAACGAAGCCATCCTTAAACAATACCAACTCAATCTATTTGGGACATTCGTGATCTATAATGATCACAACACTTAGCCAACATCTCAAGGTCTCAAATCACAAGGCTAAAACATATGAGTCAACTCAGCAATTATGTTGAACTCATCCATCCATGATTTTGTTCCCAATTTCCAATTCTTTTCCCAACATCACATGCAATTCTCAACTTGTTACAGCATACATAGCCACTTTCTTTTATTTCCACATTCCAAACAACATTCACAATACAACATACTATGGCATCGAGTCATTGTTGGGTTATTTGTGTCCAAACCAACAAAAATCATTCATTCAGGGGCATCACAATGTATATAGACTTATTGTATGGAACATCCAGTGAGCAGCCAAGAGGGTCAACAAACTTTTAAACACGAACAACATAAGGATGATTACAGAACAACAACAGCATAATCGTAGAAGCAAACTTTGATTTAATCGTGCAAGCAATCTTTGATTTGAAACGAATCAAAGAAGAGACTAATGACGTAAAACCTGGCTCTGATACCAATTTGTCATGCCCCGATTCGCATAGTCATTTATTCACATACTTTATCTCTTGGAATCGATTGTCCTCGCTTGGGCGTGATGCCGTACAAGTCTGGTATTGCACTTGTACAAGGCAAAGATGGTACATAATTGGTTTTCTTCAAATAGGAACACATTGCAGCGGCAGAAGCAGACAAATTGAAGTTAGTGAGGACAATCTTTCTCTTTGAATAAAAGTACATCACTTTTTTATGGCAGCAGAGGTAAAAGGACAACTTGAAGTCACACAGAGATATATAGAACTTTATTCTCTTTATTGATAATTGAAGAAGAGTACAAGACTTGTATTGAAGTACAATGCTTACAACCACTACAACAAAAAGACCTATTAATGATGCTCGACAAGGAGTTTTAATGACGGCTGATACATAAGCGTTATCAAAGTTTGATAAACACCTTTTAACATGACGGTTTGGACTATTTATAGGCTTTCCATAACGTTTACTAAATAAAGCGTTATTAATAATTAAAAGCGGTGGCAAACTTGTAATAAACTTTTTGCAATATATCCTATCATCCCCTACGATCAGAAGAACTCTCCTTCTCTTTCCCCGCTCCCCTTTCTGCCCCTCTTCCCTCCACTCCCCAAACCCTAAAATTTTCCTCTCTTTTAATTCCTTTACGCGATATAGAGTTTTATTTTTCTTTTTCCATTATTCTTCCACACAGTCAGTCATCATTCATCCTCCATTATTTTTTGTTCTTTTTTTTCTTTTCTATTTAAGAACTAGAAAGAAAGGAATAAGCAAGGACCAGTCAATGGCGGCGGCTAACGAAGGGTTCAGGGCTCTTGACGAGAAGTCCCTGGTGGAGTACATCAAGTCCATGCCAGCGCTCTCCTCCCACCTCGGCGAGCATCTCGACGGACTCACCATCAAGGAGGTCGGCGACGGGAACCTCAACTTCGTCTACATAGTAGTCGCCCCCAATGGCAGATCCTTTGTCATCAAGCAGGTCCCTTTTTTCTATCAATCGTGTTGTATAATTTTATAATTGTTGGTTGGTTCATAAATTCATCGTGAAGCTGTTCTATTGTGTTGTATAATTATATAATTTGTTGGTTGATTCATAAATTCATGGTGAAATTGGTGTCTGTCCATTTTAGGGTTTGCATAGTGAACTTGATTTTACGATTTTGGGAGGTCTCGTTTGGTTTGCGTAAAAGAATTGAAAGGTTATTTTGTTCTTTTTTTGGTTGTGTAGCTGTGGTGGTGGTCGAGAGGGTTCTGGCCGGTGCGCGGTGATGGTGCATGAAGGTAAATTTACTGTTCTATTTTCGTCAAAAACCTCAACTTTGTAATATTTCTGCAGAAAGTGTCTCCGTTTGCAAGTTTGCAACTTGTGTATTATATATATGATTATTTTAGGCTTCTGAAAGTTGCTGATGCTTACTTCAATGCTCGAAGGGTTGTCAAATTTATTGGGCATGGTTATTTTAGTATCTGTTCTGATTGCTTTTACGGTATGTTACTGATAGTTGAGGTTGTTAATTTTATTGCAAGATAGAGATTAGGGAGACGCTTTAATTGTTTAGTATAATTAGGATTGACGCACACAAGGGTACTTGGATGCTTTCTATTGTCCCTGCTTGGTCAAATAATTTATTAAGTGTCTGAATTAATGTATTTTTTGTGACAACTTTGTTCCTCTGTTAACAATTTGATAATGTTGTGTTCTATTTTTCAAACCCTTTCTGCATCTGACTTGCGGGACCCAGATGTGTCTGCCCTTGTTGCATTAAAATTGAGGGAGTTCCATGATCTTGACATGCCTGATTAGAAGAAAGTACTGCTATGGGGCAGGCTCAGGTATTTCCTAATGCTGCACTGATAAGTTTAATCTAATATGAGCACTTGGCAGGAGACCTCAGGACTGTTTACTAATCTTTATCTCCGTCTTAGGAATTGGTTTAAAGCGGCTAAGAGTCTCTGTTCCTCTGCAGAAGCAAATGAATTTTGCTTGGACATGGTAGGGGATGAAATTACCAATCTGGAAAATGAGTTGTCCCGGGAAAATCAGAGGTTAGGATTTTGCCATAACGACCTTCAGTATGGCAATATTATGATGGACGAAGAGACCCGAGTAGTAACTTTAATAGTGAGTCTCGTAACCTTTTTAGCATGTTTGAATGTATAATTTCCATTGTTTATTCCTCATTGAATTAATTTATTGATATTTCTTTGTTCCTTCAAGGACTATGAGTATGCGAGTTTCAATCCCATTGCATATGATCTTGCTAATCACTTCTGTGAGATGGTTGCTGATTACCATACTGAAAAGCCTCATATCTTAGACTACAGTAAATATCCAGGTGCATGATTGTTGTTTTTTGTTTCAACGGTCATATTGGTACCTTATACATTTAGATGTGTTTTCAAGATTGGCCAATATATATTGTATTTTGAATCTAACTTGGCATTTTCGTAGAGTAGACCTTGAGGAACGCAAAAGATTCGTTCAGAATTATCTGAGTTCTTCAGGTAGCTAAATTCAACTCTATATATGATCATTGACTTGCTCGGTAGCCACTTTTCTTATTCTGCACTCTGGAATGTTTAATCATATCTGAGGATGCTTGCAGATAATGAGATTATGAAATAGTATGTCTTGAATCATTTGCTAAATTTATGATTTGCCAAATTTAATAAGTTATACAACTCAAATACACTTGCAATGAATATGCAACTCAAATCGAGGAGCAAATGGAAATCTTTCTGTCCTGATGGATATTTCCTATGTTTAACCATTGTAACTTTTGCATAAATGCAAGTTAGGTATGTGTGCTGGTAAACGTTTTGGTCATGACACATTAAATATGCTTTTGAGTGCTATTTCTCCTGCCATTGCACCCCTTTAATCCCTGCCGTAACTATAATCTAATAAATAATGGATGACGGACAAACTCAGATGTTGATTACTATCATACAAATGTAAATGAGGCATGCAAATAGGACAAGTAGTAAGCTGAATGGAACACTAGGAATCATGGTGCATAAGGTCCGGTCTGGGCCGGCCCATGGGCCGAATTCAGCAGGCGAGATCGGGCTCGGGCCGGTCCAGGACCGGCCCTTAGTTTCAAATGGGCCGGGCCAGGCCTGGCCCGGTTCAGCGCGTATAGGCCCGCCCGGCCCACTGGACCGGACCAGTGGGTAGCCGGTCTGGGCCGAACCGGTTCACGGCCCAGGCCGGGCCTTGGTCGGTTCGGGCCGGTTGAACCGGGCCAGCCCAGTTTTGATGGTTTTTTTCTTTTCTTTATTTTATTTAAAGTTTTTTGGTTAAATTATTTTCAAAAAAAATTTGTAATTTAATTTTGAAAAAAAATGTTTAAAGTAAAAAAAATATTTCTCTCTCTTCCTTTATCCGGGCTTGGGACCGACAAATGCTTGCTTGGCATAGGCGGAGTTAATTTTTTTATTTTAAAAATAAAAAATAGTTTTTGAAAGTATAAATTAAAATTTGAAAAGTATAAGTCAAAATTTAAAAGTATAAGTTAAAATTGAAATATTTTAAGTATAAAAGTATAAGTTTAAATGTAAATACCTAATACCTTGTACCGTAGCCTCATTGTTGTTCGCCTTCATGCAATGAAAGCGATTCCAAATCCAGCTCGTGGACATCATGATCTTCTTCATCTTTCTGGTTTTGGGTTCTTTTATCGGCTTTCATCCAATCTTGTACGCACACTAGTGCTTCCAAGATATCGGGCTTCAAGCGGCTCCTCCTATCGCTCAACATCCTTGAACTTGCACTAAAACAGGACTCCGATGCTGCCGTAGACACCGGGACCATCAGTAGATCACATGCTATGGTTGAAAGAACATGAAATCTCTTGTCGTGTCTCTTTCACCATTCTAAAACGGCGAAGTGATCTGGAGTCTCATCTTCGTCTTGATAAGAATTAAGGTAAAAAGACAACTCTTGAGTAGGTTGGGAAGATTGCTTTTGTTTCTTCCTTTGTAGTATGCGACCGACTGCTGATAGCTTAGACGCCAAGCCAGAGCTACTACTAGTCCCCCCTGAGTTAGTCGGGTCGACGTTGCTCATTCTTCGTACAGTATAACTAACCTGTCCAACGCAACTTTAACTTCTAGTTTCATGTCAGTAACATCTATACCCATATATTCTCCATATCCATCTAATAAAACCTCTATGCCATCCAATTTGATTGTAGGATCAAATATGGAAACCAAACAATATAAAAGAGGTACTTCACCCCAATATTTCTTGAATTTGGCTTCCATATTTCTCACCGCATATTCAAAATTTGGATGATCTCTATATTTAGAAAATAAAGACATGTTACAAAGTTCACATAAAGCTAAGCAAGATGTGGGATAATAAATACCAGAAAGAATACATGTAGCATTGTAAAAAACTTCTAAAAATTCACAAACACTTTCAGCTGCTACCCAATCATCAGTAGTAACTTGATAGTCAAAGCTGACATCCGAATTACAATAATATGTAATAGCATTCTTAAAAGGAATTACAGATTTCAACATCAAGTAGGTGGAGTTCCACCTATTTGGTATATCCTTCACAAATCTTCTAAAAGTAATACCAAAATGTGCGCATGTGCATGCAAAACTTTGTTGTCTACTTGGAGACGAGTTTAGGTAGAGCAAGCATTGTCACAGAGTGTCTAAATGGGGACCAAAAAATTGTAAACATTCTTTAAAAACTAATTTAATTATATGGCAAGCACACCTAACATGTAAAAGTCTACATTCTAAAATAGGCTGAAAAATCATTGACAAAGAAGACATAGCAGCAGTATTGTTTGATGCATTGTCCAAAAAGATAGAAAAAATTTTAGGGTGAATATCACATTCACGCACGTGTTTTGAAATCTCACTTGAAATTATAGCGCCCGTGTGTGGACATTCTATAATTTTAAGACAGATGATGCATTTTTGCAACATCCATTGTGCATCTATATAGTGTAAAGTAATACAAATGTAAGCATAACTCCACTTAGTAGTCCAATTATCAGAAGTAATAGACAACTTACTAACATTTTGAAAATCCGCTTTCAAAGCGGCTTTCCACTCGTTAAAGAGACGAATAGCCTCATTTCGAGCTTGTTGTCTACTCACTCTAGTAAAGGAGGGGTTTAGAGAAATTAATGCATAATCTTGTAAAGATTCGCTTTCACCTGTCATGAAAGGAAGTTCTTCACGAATAATATGTTTAGTTAATTCAGTTTTATGTTGAGCAGCTGAGTAAGTAAAGTTATCCATTGAAGAACCGATGGTGCCAAAGCTTATTTGGGTTTGGGATGCTTGAAGTGTGTCCTTCCCGTAGCAAGTATCATAGTGTCTGGATATAGTTCCGGTGCCACCGCCCTTCTTCCATGCGTACTGGTTACAACATTTCTTGTATTGCGTCTTGTACGGTATTGGTTCACCCTTGGCATCTAAAACAAGCGAACCATCAGGATTAGTTTCAAAAATCAAAGTAAAATATTCCCAATACTTAGACCTTTTTTTTTCTTTTCAGGACGTTGGGTGGAACTAGCGACTTCCGGAGAAGATGGTTGGAACCCCTTCGGAATTGGATTGGTTGCTACTTGCTCAGGTGGAATTTGAGTACCGTCAAAAATAGTATTAAATAATTGGTAAGTCTATCCAGCAAGATCAGGTGGGTTTGAACCTTCACCAGCCATATATAAAATAAAATAAAGTAAAACTTTGTTAGAAGAATGTAAGGGATTGAGAGGAAGATCGGGAAGCCGTCGAGCCGGAATAGAGTTGGAAGGGAGATCGGGAAGCCGTAGAGCCGGAATGGAGTTGGGAGGGAGATCGGGAAGCCGTAGAGCACCAGAGCACCGGGGAGAAAAAAGCCGTAGAACACCGTAGAGAAATGTAGAGAAATGTTTGTAATGAGTTGTGTTTGAAAAATGGGATTTTTGGCCTATTTATAGAAATTTTTCAGGGTTATTTTGGTAATTTTGGGCCCAAAATGACCAAAATGCCCCTTTCAACGTTTTAAAAACGGCTATATGGGAGGGGCATTTTGGTAAAAGCCCCCCCCAAACGATCGGCTCAGTTTAAAAAAAATTGAACGGCTCTCAGCCCAGCGGTCGGCTGGGCCGGTCCAACCGGGCTGGGCTTCGGGCCGGGCCTATAACCGAATAAAAAAAATTCGGGCCGGGCCGGGCTCGGGCTCGGGCTGGCGGGGGAGGTTCGACCCGACCCATTGGGGGTGTAGGGGCCGGGCCGGTTCGGGCCTCGGACGGGCCGGATCGGGCTGATTTGACTGCGGGCCGGTCCAGGCCTGGGCCGGGTACCGGGCTAACCGGCCCACCCTACACCATGAACTAGAAACCCCAAAAATCTGGACCATATCGTGTCAGACATGTATTGGACCCATCCCGTACACTCCAAAATACACTAGGACACACCAAAATACCGAAAATAAGTGATGTGTCCATATCACCGTGTCCTTCCTGTATCGTGTCATATCCGTGCAACATATTGTCATATGATCCTAGCAAATAACAAACAATAGGTGGTAGACAGGACAACCTGAAAAAAGTTGAACAGAAAATTGATGGCAATAGATGTTAGGGAGACTATAGTTGACTTATTGAGTAATATAATATGTCATTACCATTTTCATGCAGTCCATGTTTTTAACCTTCAAGACATGTTTTTAAACAAAGGGAAAAAAATTGTACTATTCTGTTCGAGTTTTGCCAGTGTGGTTATCGGACTGCGTGGAACTCTCTTGCATATTGCGTTCAGGTACATAATACTAGTGCAGTACAATAGTTCATTTGCGAGCAATTTTTCTTTGATTACGCTAATCCTTTTTTTTTGTTTATGATATTCGAATGTTGTAGTTGCTTGTTATAAACTAATTATTTTGTTAATATGCCTCTCTTTGTTAATTTGCAGGTCCTCTTCTCCTTTTAAAGTTTGAAAAATGTGTACAAGTCCTTCGTTTCTTACAATTTTTATATTATATTACAAAGTATATTGAACCTTGTTTTTATCTTTTTCAGGGTTTTGCTACATGTTCTGTGGACAGTTTTGATGTGGCCAAGTTTTAATGTAGACAATTTTGGTAGTTGTAAATGTATATATGTATTTGGATATTCTATTTTGAGAATGTAATGAAGATGTTGATATGTACTCTATTTTGAGAAATGTAATAAAGATGGTGATATATAATGTTAAGTTTTTGGAATGTAATATATATTGTGCAGTATAGAGCATTATAAATATGCTAATTTGAATAGTATAAAGTGTTATAAATGTGCTGCATTGAGCCTATACATATTATATATTCATGACGTTTTAAAATTGTTCTGAATTGTGCACTATATATTAACTATTCATAACGCTTTTATAGAAACTATTCATGACAGTTTTTTTATGACGCTTTTAAAAAATATTTATAACACCCGTTTTCATAACGGTTGCTTTGGAAAAAAAGCGTCATAATTTGTCATTAATAACGCTTTTTAGCCGTCATTAAAAGGGTTTTTTGTTGTAGTGAACCAATCTCACTTTACATTGAAAGCCAACTGAATAATGCTACAAAGTTTACATTTGATACTTGGATACATTGGATTACAACTCGATATACGGACTTGGCTTACAATCTCACTGGTACAACTGATTACAATATTCCATACATTATGCCCTTTATAAACAGAAGACATCATCTTGTACAAGGAGAGCTTCTGTATGCCCAATAAATCTTCGATGCCACGGGACCAATCAAGATAAACTTCATTTTTAGAACACCTGTGACGCCCCAGAACCAGAATACTGGAGAGCGGGGGCATACATAGCCAGCTACGTATAATAAAATGGAATCCACCTTAATATATGGTCACGACTGTCTAGATATATGAGGGTTTATCTACAAGCCATCGGTCTATTATGGTCAATAACAAGCTTAGTGTCTCAATCACAAGCAAGTAAGTAAATGTTACAAGATGTAAGATTACCAAATATACAATAGTAAGGCATCCCAAACATTACATATTCAGCTGATCATGAAGCTAGTCGTTACAAATATGAGGACTAGCAAGAGTTTTAGTCATACATGATCAACCCTAGGATCTGTCAATCATGTTACAGCCCGTAGACAGACAGTAAATAAAGGTACAATACGAGCTAACACGTGCTCGTCGGCTAAATGCCTCAAAAGAATATTTTTACAATAGAGTGGGAGAGCCAAAATAAACCCACTCGTTGCTAGGATTCCGTCTAGTGGTCACCATATGGCTGGAAAGTCGGTAGATCCTCTGGAGCTGCTCTGAAATTTGGCCATACAAAACCAGCTGGGTCAGACCCAGAAAGAGCAATTACCACAAAGGAGGCTTCACTTAAGAACTAAAACCAGCAATTAGCACAAGAGTAATAAATAAATACTAAGAACTGAAAATACGGAAAAAAATCAGGATGATATACGATGAGATAACCATGAGACTATTCAGATTACCAGGTTACGACCCGTAAACCAAACAAGGACCGAGGTTGTAACCCTTCATCTGAACGGAACTTGGTTTTACACCATTTATCGGCAGGGTGAATATAAACAATCTGGTCATGTGACAAACTTGCACATGATCAAGACAAGACTAGACTGATTAAACTCCATCCAATATTTCACGTCCAAGCAATAAGTACGACTTGATACTTTAACTAACTAGGGTTATCACAGGCCTAGTTACTAGCAAGATGCAGCGAGATTATTCCAGCAGTCACAAGCCCTGCAGACCATCCAGGCTATCCGGACGCAATTAGGGGTTGAATTCAAGTGGGTACATCGTCCAGAAAACGCATATATCCTTAGGTGACTTAGAGGGTACAACACATGACAGTATGCTAGAAATGTGCCCTACTCGACGGCAGGCTACAGATCCCAAGTGGGGCACCCAAATAACGAGATTGCCTGTAGCTGGGAAATCTCTTCATTACTACTATGTTATTCTAGTTATTAGCCTTAGTCCTTTTTAGTAGGTACCCCTGACCGTGGTACTCAGGGGTCCCTGTCCTAGACATGATGCAAGACAAGACGGATTCATTTATACAAGCACAATCGTCCACGGTGTCCAGGTTATTCAATCTTGTCATGTCAAGCTAGCCGTCTCAACAGCCTTCAAAATATATATCATGTCAAATTATCATGTCAATTTCACTGTCAGGAATGTGCCATGACGGGCCACTATTATGTCATGTCATTTATCCAAAGTGCACCACAACGGGTCACCATCGTGTCAGGGAACACACTTAATATGGCACAAGCATACATGTGGTAATTAAATATTAGCAGGAGCAAGGGTCGTGGGGGACTCATATGGCTCAAAAAAAAATTTATACGGCCAGCAAGTCACAATCAATCATTACACTAACAATTCGTGTTTAGGGAAGCAATTTAGAATCACACATTATTTAATCATATTAATATAATTGTAAAGATAAATAACTCAAAAGATAGTGGGACCCGCAATTAATGCAAGTATGCCATGCGACTAGCCAATATATGTTGTCACCATACAATATGCGGCTAGCACACTTTAGCTGCATGCGGCCAAGAATAATAAATAGGCCATGTGACCAAGAGTGGATGAGGTGGGGCCATAAGACAAATACTCAATATATAAGCCATGCGGCTAGAAATTGAATATTCATGCAAGCACTTGCTGCAACGCCCCAGTCCCAAAATACGTAGGACCAAGTACGTAGACATGCCAGCTGTATACATACGAAATACATGGACCTCGTATGTATACATAAGCTGTAAATGTAGTAATCCAAGACAACTAAATCTCATCCATAAAGATAAATAATGATATAAAGCAACTTCGAGTTTGTCAAGTACATAATAGTTGGGTGGAGACAAAGTCCACTACCAACCAAATTAAATATGGAAAAATATACAAGAAAAGAATTTAGCAAACGAAAGTAAGTGACGAATCCAAGAGTAATCATCACGACGGAATAGAGCGCAAGTCATGGCCTTAGCTAGAGCACCTGCAAGAAATCACGAAAATACACACCTGGGGAAAAACCAGGTCCTCAGAGGGACGTAACAAGACACATAATATCATGCCGATAAACTGAATAAATGAGCTCAACAGTAAAATATGCACGAGTAAAGGTTCCTACACATTCTAGGTGATATGCACTTTGAGGACAACGTTCTACGCAGGGGCTGTAGGCTCAGCAGAAAAGTAAAGAGTGGCAGTAAGTAGCGCTCATCCGAGTCACTATCGGCCTTGGACAGAAGGTAGTACTCAGAAGAGTCACCCTCGGCCCAAAACGTGTGTAAAAATAAAATATAGCCCCTACGCTAATAATTGTCCCCTCCCCCCAATGATACTATACATGCGTCGTCTCCACGACACTGTTTAATCCTTAATAACCGCCAAGTCTTCTACACAATCTATTGACAGTTATATCCTAACGAACGGCCTGTACGCACAGATGTACGGTCGGTACGCAAGTCCGAAGCTATATGCGACTCACCACTCACACATAATTCGTGGCACATCGTGACAGTTTATGGGATGCACATACGATGGTCCCTTAACTCTAAGCCAGTTGTATAAAATATAGTAATTTGTATTTACATATAATTTAAAAAGAAACAACTAAAACATGCATGATATTGAGGAGGAAATTTAAACAGTAAAGGCAAGGTGTCTTGCCTGGTGGTGCTGCCTGGAGTGGTACAATGATTCAACAAGACCTGTTCTGTCCAATTGCCAAGGCCAGTATGTAGGGGGTTCGAAGTCACGAGAAAATAGGACACGATTAGTCGTGAGCAATGAGATAATTGGAAAAAAAATTTGGGGAGTAGATGAATATACAACTTCTTAGAAAATATTTATATTATTTTAGAAATATGTTTACTTGTAAAAAATTATTTACGAAAATACTTCCAAAATATGTATATATAATAGTTTTGAAAATTATATCTTATTAGTCAAAATATACATTTAGACGAATACTTGAAAAATTAATATATATATATATATCGTAGAAAAGTAACTTTTCATTAATCAAAATATTTAATACAAGAAAAATATATAATTTTTGGCTATTGCGTGTTGTCAACAAAATTTCTATTTATTTAATAAAATAGAAGAATTCAAATAAAATCATGATCATAACCAAAGTTTTAAATTAATAATAATGATATAACAATAATAGTAATAGTATTATAATAATACTAAAAACAATAATAATAATAATAATAATAATAATAATAATAATAATAATAATAATAATAATAGAAATAATAATAATAATAAATAATACCAATACTCAAAACTTTTACAACTTACAGAGCATCCCCCCCCACCTAAGTATAATAATAATAATAATAATAAATAAATCTAATATTAATATTAATAACATTAATATCCTTTAATATCTAACAGCCCATTTCCCCAACTTTAAGAAAACGAGAGAGAGAGAGAGAGAGAGAGAGAGAGACGGACGGGAGAAAAGAGAGGAGGGAAAGGGGGGTTCTCACCTCGGGAGCTCCGGCGGGAGACTCCGGGGGTGGCGGATGTCCGAGGCGGCGGTGGTGACAGATCGGTGAGGAGGCGGCGGCGGTAGCTCCACCGCTCGGGAGGCGGCGGTGTACGACGTCGGAGTTGAAGCGCGCTGGAGACGGGGTTTGGCGACTCGCCGGAGAGGGCACAGTGGCGGCGGAGTAGATGAGGCACGGCGGCGCGGTTGGTCGGGTCGGGCTCGTGTGGGAACGCGGTGGCGTGGCTGACGCCAGGCGGCGGCCATCTCACGGAGAGGCACGGAGATCCGGCGGCCTCGCGGAAGAGCGGAGAGAAGGGAAAAGCCGGAGAAGCTCCGGCGAGGCGGTGCTCGCACGAGGAGGGTCCGTCGGTGGAGTCACCGGACTGTGCGGATCCGCGGGTGGTGCGCCGCTGGGAAGTGCGGCTCCGGTGGTGGGGGAAGCTCGCCCATGGCGACGGACAGCACGGTTTTGGTGTGGCGGAGCCAAGGCTGCCGCGCCCAGGCGGAGCTCGGAGAGGGCCGGGCGGCGTTCGACGTTGGCGGGTCACGGCGCTGGACGAGGTAAGGGTTTCCAATCTTTTTTTCCTTCCATTGCTGTGGTGTCGATGGTGGTGGCCGGGGAGTGTGGCCGGGTCTTGGTAGGGGTGGTGACGATGTTGGAGATGGTGACAGAAATCTGTGGTTGGCCGGAGTTTGGTAGGGTGGTGACGATGTTGGAGATGGTGACGGAAATCTATGGTTGGCCGGAGTTTGGTAGGGTGGTGACGATGTTGGATATGGTGACGGAAATCTGGTGGTTGGCCGGAGTTTGGTAGGGTGGATGTGAAGGTGAAGATGAAGGTGGATGTGGCCATTCCGGCGGGAAGCTTGGTGGCTAGCAGGGTTGATGGTGTTTGCGGGGAGTTGATTGGGGATGACAGCGATTTGGGAGGTCTAGGCGGCCGAGAGTCGGGATGGAGGTCCGGATCTGTCGGACTCTAGATAGAGAAAAATTGTATTTGTATAAAGAGTATAGTGGATGAACATAGACACGATGCACGATGTGTGATTGTGGTATTGGATGATGATTGTGGAAAATAATGGAGGAGTACCTGCCTATTTATAGGATGTGGGAATTTCCAATTAGATAAGGCTTGGGTTTGTTTAAATCCCCATTAGATAATTATCTACAAATAAATTAAATCAAAATTTAAATCCAATCCAATCTAAATCTAAATTCAATTTAAATCCAATTAAATGCAAATCTAATTTAAATCAAATTAAATTTTATTTTAAAATTAATGGAATAAATCAAATTTTAAACATGGATATTTATTTAATCTATTTAAATAACTCCAAAAATTAAATCATGATTTAAATGGACACAATAACTTCCAAAAATATTTTTTTTTCAAAATACCGATAATAGAATTTCGAAAATAATAATTTTTTTAAATATCTTTTTGAATAATAAAATATTAATATTAATAAATCTCGAAAATACATTTTATTTAAAATAAACTATCAAATAATTATGAAATATATATGTAGGTACGAAATGATATTTTCATAATTATGTTTTTCTAGCACACAATAAAATATTATTTTATTATTAATAATTATGAGAAGTGACGGACTCTATAAATAAATAACAACTTGAAATTTTTTGGAATAATAACAAATAATTATTATGTATATTATTTTGAAACTTTTAAAAATAGAAAAATAATATTTTCAAAAATATGTACGCTCACACATAATCGCACTCGTCGAGCAATCTCGAAAAATAAAATTTCGTGCGCGACGTAAAATACGACTATGCGACGTATAATACAAAATTTTAAATCAGTACCGAAATTTAAATAAAAATACAATAGAAATTTAGGGGTTTTACATCCTACCCAACTTAAAAGAATTTCGTCCTCGAAATTAAGAATTAGGAGGGGGGTGAGTAGGCATAACGGTAGGTAAGAGGGTTTAAAGAGGTTTATATGATCGTAGTCTAGGTTGAGGATATGATTAAGAGACGATTGTAATCACCCTTAAATTCAAGTGATTAGAAAGTCAAGATTGTAAATTTAGGGTCGAGGGAAAGGTCGGGTAGTTCAAGACAAAGATACAATTATATTGGGTGGTAATGGTCATGGTGATAGGACAGTTAGAGGAAGTTCTAGTATA
Organism: Iris pallida; assembly: GCA_029216955.1. Taxonomy (NCBI): domain Eukaryota; kingdom Viridiplantae; phylum Streptophyta; class Magnoliopsida; order Asparagales; family Iridaceae; genus Iris; species Iris pallida. The sequence continues at coordinate 4,762,289 of JANAVB010005600.1, forward strand.
ACGCCATCGTCCTTCCAAAATAGGTGAAGGCGAAAGCTTTATAGAGTTTGATTGAGGTGTTATCGAATACGAATACGTGATTCCACGACGATCGAATAATTTCAAAGGAATTGTCAAGGCAGTCGTGGATGGGACTCTAGAGGACAAGTTTAGCTATGTCCCCATCTACGTATAACGGTAGGTAAAAGCGAACCAAAGTGCAATTGGTTGATCAGACCATTATGCACCGGTTCTGATTAGACAATAGGCTAGTGAGCGCTCAATAGCATATGTCATGAACAAACTCGATAAAGAATAAGTTTGCAAAAACTAGGCTACATTAGCATCCAAATAAGATAATAAGTAAGGGTAATGATGAAAGAAATCAATTAGTCCAAGATCTTATGAAATCTAGGTTTCGCCCGAGAATTGGGGCATATGCAGTCGGCTTGGTTGACTAGATAAGTTAGGGTCAAATGAGTTCTATGGTCCAAGTGAACCTGTCAATGTGGTCCACAAAATGTTGGTTAGGTCGTGAGGTATTCTACCCAACTTAAAAGAGTTAAACTAGTAGTGTGATGGGATAATAAGTTAAGCAATCAAGTTAAGGCACAAGGTTAAACATTCAATAAATCAACTAGAACACTATCGCCAATCGGGTCGAAAGAATAGGGTCAAGGTTGGACCTTTAATTGAAGTCAGAAAGTATTTTGGTGTCATGGTAGAGGTTATGGTTTAGTCATTTGACTAGAAAGTCATATAAAGAAAATAGAGTACAAGGAGACGTGTTTTAGTGGCACGCGATATACCTATAGGAAGGTGGGCTCGTCTAGGTCTTGCATATGGGAGTTGTGGGAAGGAAAAGTCTAGTGTTGTGCTCCAAATACCCAAGTCACGGTAAAGGGCACAAAAGAAATTAAAATAGAAAGTGGGAGTTCATGAGATAATGATTAACGAACCAAATAAATGACCATGCTAAAGTATGAAATAAAGATAACTTAGATTCTAACAATCAAGGTAAAATAAATTTGGAGTACAGTTTCTAGGGGTATGATAGCCACTTAGATGGAGTAGGATTAAGGAACAATCTAATCATTTCTCAAGTTTCAAATAATTAGATGGTCATGACAAAAGATCTAGAATTGAGGGTGGGTCGAGTAAGTCAAAAGATATGTTCATCGGTTTGGTCGATGACTAACTATACTTGTGTATATGCAATATCATAATCATAGGTGGCATGACAATCTAATGTACAATATTTCTATCTCACTAGGGTAACCTTCCTTGCTTCTTGGTCCTCTACCATTATGATCTAATCTAAATTTCAAGTTCCTCGAAATTTCTCAATAAAATTTTTAAGATACTTTGCCAAAATTTCAATTATCTTAAACTGTCAACTTTAATCAAAATTTTAAATCTCTAGTCAATCTTGAACAATCCTCGTAATTCGCAAAGCGAATAAATAAATTCATCATCATTTTTTATACCAAAATTTAAAATATCCATAATCAAGGCTTTAAACTTGAAATCTAAATAACTTTATAACTCATAGATCATATGACATAATTTAATTCAAAAATATTTTACCAACATTTACCAATCATCCTCAAATTTTGGTCAATCATAAATCATAATTCCACATTTAAAATTTTAAGATCCCTTTCCAAATCAAATTTATATTATTCCAAAAGATGTATAGCTATAACTCGATAAATCATAAATGCTTAATAACTTTCAAAAATCAAAACGCAAATCAAATTAATTTGTTTTCTCGATCTAGCTATCCTCTTGTGTATATCATCTTATAATATCAAAATAAAATTCCAACTACCTTTTGGAAGCGGTAATATGCTACTACCCATCTTGGGATTAACTACCCTATTTCTAAGAAAATAACTGCCTTTATAACTAAAAATAAAATCTCAATGCACATTAATTGTCAATGCAATCCATCTAACCATGTGTTTAACCTATGGGCATATACTAGTGTAGTCATCATACTAAACACGAAACTAAGAAATTTACGGTAGCACTACAGGAAAAATGTGTTTTTACGGCGCGCAATGTGCGCCGTAAAACACTTTAGACGGCGTACATGCTAACGCCGTATTAGCCAATGCCGTAAAAAGTTGGTAGTTTGGACGGCATAATCTGTGTGTCGTCTAAACTCAATTTGTGCGCCATCCATACTCATTCACGACATCCATTGCGTGTCGTAAAAAGGTACTTATGGCATATATTAGAACGTCGTTAGTACACATTCACGGCATACTTATACACGTCGTTAATGCACAATCACGACATTTAGATGTACATCGTTAATAATATTTTACGACATTCCTTTGTATGTCTTTATTAGTCAATTATGACATTCATTGTATGTCATGAAAAGTATTATATACACATCAATTAGGATATATTATGCACGCCTTAAATTCTCTTCAAATTTTTTTTAAAAAAAATCTTGCTTTTGTATAATCTATTTGACAATTTGACATTCAATCACAAAACGTATAATATACACAACAATTATAAAAAAATATAACTTTCATTGAAACAAAAATATCAAATCATCCAAATCCAAAAATACTTTACAGTGAACACAACAATTGTTACAAGTACTAACTTTCATTGAAACCATAATAACGTCAAATCTTACGAATCCCAAATCACCAACTAAAATTGAAAATCAATTTATGGCGAATACAAAATATATTGACTCCTTAATTCTATTCACAGTTAAAAAGCAGCATAAGTAAAGGCATCTTCAATCGCCACTGCATCCAAAGTGTCCAAATCCATAGAGACATCAACTTTTGAGCTTCCAGTAGAACGCAACATGGACTTTAGATTAGGGTACCTTGAGAACTTGCACTTTAGAGCCTCCTACATGACATCAAATTTTATAGAATCTTAGTAAGTACAAACCTAGATGGTCATATATTTAGTGTCATAAAACCAAGCTAAATGGATACATGCACTTAAATTGCAGAATTCAGAGAACTTCAATGATACCTCGATAGCAAATGAGCATTTTGGATAAAAACAAATTACTATCTTCCAAATTTGAAATGTTTGCCGACCATTATTACTATATATGTATAGTAAATAAGTGTCCTTTATGATTGCTTTCAGAAAAATCCACCGCATATACAAGTGACCTAATAAATATAACCACCAGTAACACAATATTGTTGCCAAAAAAATTATATATGCAGGGGCAAGAAAAATGCTTATTATTCAAAAATTGAAATTTAGGACCGTTTGACCTTGAAGACTATTTTTAGATTGAAGTATTCATGAGACAGAAGTATTCTAAGGAAAATGCCTATTCTCAATAGATGTCAACTCATAACATGGAAAGAATTAATGATCCATATGCATTGAAGTATGTGTATGTGAAACATGTTAACAGCATAGAACGGGTTTTTTAAATTGATGACAACAGGTTAGGACTATGACTACAACTCAAGGGAAAAAACTGACTCGTAGCAGCACTGGAAAAAGGCATCCAACTCAAGAAAAAAGATTAATGGAGCATAGTTTTCTTCTCTCATTCATGAAATATTTATGTTTGCCTATTAAATTTTAATAAGTTGATTGTAGAACAATATTGAACTATACTTAACCAAATAGTCCACAATTACCAACCTGTCTCATAATTTGCATCTAACAGTATGAATTTAGACTTGTGATTGGCAGAATGTATCATAGATATGGAAACACATCATGGAATCTAAAATTGATGAATTTAACAAACACTCAGCTATTATATATGGTCAATAAAGAGAAGGACAATCATATTACCTTACCTCAAAAGTTTTACCACTAGTCGAATTTGGTGTACTTGATAGGCCACGTGATTGTACTTGATAAAGCCGACAGGTTCACGACTCTTTGAATAGACCTGCAGTCATAAAATATTCACTTACATATGTTAGAAAAATTCTCAAATGTAGTAATCAAAATATTAACAAATTTTAAGACATTTGTCTTATACATATAGTGTCGAATTGGTCTCCTGGCTACAAGTCATCCGAGAGTTTCTAAAGAACTTGGAACAAGATGAAGACTTATATTTCTAAAGGAGATCATCACCATTGAAGTATATCATTCATATTTTTCCCTTAATATTACTATAGACAAGAAGCTTCACTGATATGTAAAGAAGCCAGCAGGATCAAGAAGATTAAGAAACCAAGTGAGAGAGAGTTGAGAAAAGAGCTTACTTAAGAAAGTTTAGGTCATGTTGGATCTTGGATTTTGCTGCTTGAAAGCAACGACTGGAGCTATTCTGCAGTTCCTACTCTCATGCTCAAGCACGAGCTCTGCAGCGAACCTATCTAGTTTCTCCAGGTTTGTCTGCTCCTCCCATCCTCTTTTCCCCAAACAGAACAGTCTCCACATTTCCTGGAATTAGCATCTCCTCTGAAGCCCCGAGCAGTGCCTTGACATTCCCAGGACTCGAATCAGAGTCTTATCTGCCCCGCACAGCCCCATGGTCAAGCCATTTGTCTGCTCATAAATGAAAGATGAGGGTAAATGATAGAAAATGCATAATAGAGGCTTCAAAATTAAAGAAACATTTTGAAACTTAAAATGCATAAAGAAATTTAAATATACACATCAATCACCAAACACTTATCATATCAGCAATTCACAGCAACATCAGGTTATCGTAAGATAAAGTTAAAAGGAAATATTAGTTTGCGTCAAAGCATCAATTGAATTTTCATCAAGTCATTAAGCTGATATTAATCAAATCAAGCTAATACTATATGGTGACCAAGCTGAAGAATATTAAAATTGTGTCAAAATAATATAGAACCTTACATGGAAAACCTGATTATGAGAACATGAAACTACAACAGGAGGAGATTAAACTCAAGTTACAATAAGACCCTCTGAATGTTGACCTAAGAAGGAAAGAAACAGCTCTACAAATAGCCCTGAGACAGAAAATAAACCAAGAAGTAATGTTACTTCAAATATCCACATGTGATTAGCTCAAAGAAGGAGACAACAAGTTGTGATTGATTATTCAAGAAGAAAAATAGTACAAAGCCTACTGCAGATCAAGACCAACCGAAAGCATCATCCTAAGACCAAGTTGGTTCAGGAATATTGTCATTTCAGTTTCAAATGACTCTCCGAGCAAAGACAAAGAACCAAATAAAATTACTACTATGATTGTTGTCTCAGAGCAATTATGTAAGATTATTTATGCATCAAAAAAGTCTAAATACAACCTAGAAAGAATCGACACTCAAAAATTAGTGTTTGTATTTGTGCTATGTTGTCTTGGACACATCAGACATGGCTGAAATATCAAAACACACACTAGGACATGACAAAATAAGGGTCGTGTGACTCATGTCTGTGCCTCCATGTCCACATTACATGTCATAAACGTGTACACATAGATTACAAAATAACATCAACAACAACGCCTTAATCCAATTACTCATGATATAGAACTAGAATTCATAAATTTGATCTATGGATGTTTTACATGAAAACAATTACCTTTGTCTTTTTTTCACATTTGATGTCGAGTTGTTGCAACCAGAGAGTGAGACTGCTGGGAATTCACTTGCTAAGGAACTAAGGAATGAAGTGGCACCCTGGCTCAAAGACTTCATCAAACTCCGCAAACTGCTCTTTGATAGACATATCACCCCCCCCCCCCCACACACACACACAACAGACAATTAGAACCTAAACAAAATTTCACATCGGCATTTCGTCAAATGCCTAGTAGCCACTAAGAAGACCTATCCTGCAAATATCATAAAAACTACCTCTAAATATACTCTCAAGTAAATAACAAAGAAAGACCCTAACTTACTCTCTTTTCCATTCAGTAAAATTAATGTATCATCCTCACCGTCGTCTAAACTATAAAGTCCTCGTTAAAGTTGTAGTCGAGAAGTGCAATAAAAATAAAGAATTAAAGATGTTGTCGAGAATGTACCTCTCGTGCCCATCCTGTAAGGTGCGCTACCATGTCCCCCTTGTAGAAGTCCCTGTTGGCGTACGAATTGATCCCGTTCCCGTTCTTGTGGTCCTCGACAGTCATAAGAACTTGCCTTCCCCAATAAGTGACTCCATCGAACCCGTTTGTCGGCCAGTCGCAGAACTCCCCTTCGAACGTGGCCCTCGATAGTCATGAGAACTTGCCCTTCCCCGAGGACTTACAGCGGTGTCAGTCGCCCTCGTACTTGCCCGAGTCGTAGGACGGAGCCAAGGAGGAGGACAGAGGGTTTCAACCATGGGGGAGAGGTGCTCGGGACAGAGATGATCCGCCGGAGGGGGCTGACAGAGGAGAAAGAGATTTTGGAAAAGAAAGGATTTGGGAAGGGGAACAATTGGAATGAAAAAAAAGTATTGGTGTTTTTAATTTTAGGGCAAATGTTTGGGCGGCAAACAAAAAGTATTTCCCACTATTTTTTTCATCATTCACGACATGCAAGTTGCGTCTTCTACGGTTATTGACTTTTACAGCGCACATAATGCACGCCTTAAATATTACGGCGTACATATGTACGTCGTATTAAGGTAAAACATGGAACAAAAGAATAATTGTTTGGTTTATTCATGGCATGCTCTAAAATGCATGCCGTAAAACTATTATTTATGGCGTTCGTTTCTATGCATGCCTTAATTATAATGTCGTAAAAAGTTATTTTTCTTTTAGTGTAGAAAGAGTCAAGCAAGATGCAATTCAAGGAGGTCGAACGAGAGTTCGAAATTTGAAGTCAAGAAAGGATGTCAAGTAGGTGGATGAGATTCTAGACTCTAATCCTATATTGTAGGCTCACATCGGTACGGTAAAGTAACCGAAGTGATAAACTCGACCTCCATGGACCACCATAAAAACATGTAACGCCCCAGTCCCAAAATACGTAGGACCAAGTACGTAGACATGCCAGCTGTATACATACGAAATACATGGACCTCGTATGTATACATAAGCTGTAAATGTAGTAATCCAAGACAACTAAATCTCATCCATAAAGATAAATAATGATATAAAGCAACTTCGAGTTTGTCAAGTACACAATAGTTGGGTGGAGACAAAGTCCACTACCAACCAAATTAAATATGGAAAAATATACAAGAAAAGAATTTAGCAAACGAAAGTAAGTGACAAATCCAAGAGTAATCATCACGACGGAATAGAGCGCAAGTCATGGCCTTAGCTAGAGCACCTACAAGAAATCACAAAAATACAGACCTGGGAAAAACCAGGTCCTCAGAGGGACGTAACAAGACACATAATATCATGCCGATAAACTGAATAAATGAGCTCAACAGTAAAATATGCACGAGTAAAGGTTCCTACACATTCTAGGTGATATGCACTTTGAGGACAACGTTCTACGCAGGGGCTGTAGGCTCAGCAGAAAAGTAAAGAGTGGCAGTAAGTAGCGCTCATCCGAGTCACTATCGGCCTTGGACAGAAGGTAGTGCTCAGAAGAGTCACCCTCGGCCCAAAACGTGTGTAAAAATAAAATATAGCCCCTACGCTAATAATTGTCCCCTCCTCCCAATGATACTATACATGCGTCATCTCCACGACACTGTTTAGTCCTTAATAACTGCCAAGTCTTCTACACAATCTATTGACAGTTATATCCTAACAAACGGCCTGTACGCACAGATGTACGGTCGGTACGCAAGTCCGAAGCTATATGCGACTCACCACTCACACACAATCCGTGGCACATCGTGACAGTTTATGGGATGCACATACGGTGGTCCCTTAACTCTAAGCCAGTTGTATAAAATATAGTAATTTGTATTTACATATAATTTAAAAAGAAACAACTAAAACATGCATGATATTGAGCAGAAAATTTAAACAGTAAAGGCAAGGTGTCTTGCCTGGTGGTGCTGCCTGGAGTGGTACAATGATTCAACAAGACCTGTTCTGTCCAATTGCCAAGGCCAGTATGTAGGGGGTTCGAAGTCACGAGAAAATAGGACACGATTAGTCGTGAGCAATGAGATAATTGGAAAGAAAATTTGGGGAGTAGATGAATATACAACTTCTTAGAAAATATTTATATTATTTTAGAAATATGTTTACTTGTAAAAATTCATTTACGAAAATACTTCCAAAATATGTATATATAATAATTTTGAAAATTATATCTTATTAGTTAAAATATACGTTTAGACGAATACTTAAAAAATATATATATATATATATATATATATATATATATATATATATATATATATATATATATATATATATATATCGTAGAAAAGTAACTTTTCATTAATCAAAATATTTAATACAAGAAAAATATATAATTTTTGGCTATTGCGTGTTGTCAACAAAATTTCTATTTATTTAATAAAATAGAAGAATTCAAATAAAAATCATAATCATAACCAAAGTTTTAAATTAATAATAATGATATAATAATAATAGTAATAGTATTATAATAATACTAAAAACAATAATAATAATAATAATAATAATAATAATAATAATAATAATAATAATAATAATAATAATAATAATAATAATAGAAATAATAATAATAATAAATAATACCAATACTCAAAACTTTTACAACTTACAGAGCATCTCCCCCCACCTAAGTAAAATAATAATAATAATAAATAAATCTAATATTAATATTAATAACATTAATATCCTTTAATATCTAACAGCCCATTTCCCCAACTTTAAGAAAATGAGAGAGAGAGAGAGACGGACGGGAGAAAAGAGAGGAGGAAAATGGGGGTTCTCACCTCGGGAGCTCCGGCGGGAGACTCCGGGGGTGGCGGATGTCCGAGGCGGCGGTGGTGACAGATCGGTGAGGAGGAGGCGGCGGCAGCTCCACCGCTCGGGAGGCGGCGGTGTACGGTGCCGGAGTTGAAGCGCGCTGGAGGCGGGGTTCGGCGACTCGCCGGAGAGGGCACAGTGGCGGCGAAGTAGAGGAGGCACGGCGGCACGGTTGGTCGGGTCGGGCTCGTGTGGGCACGCGGTGGCGTGGCTGACGCCAGGCGGCGGCCATCTCACGGAGAGGCGCGGAGATCCGGCGGCCTCGCGGAAGAGCGGAGAGAAGGGGCAAGCCGGAGAAGCTCCGGCGAGGCGGTGCTCGCACGAGGAGGGTCCGTTGGTGGAGTCACCGGACTGTGCGAATCCGCGGGTGGTGCGCCGCTGGGAAGCGCGGCTCCGGTGGTGGGGGAAGCTCGCCCATGGCGACGGACAGCGCGGTTTTGGTGTGGTGGAGCCAAGGCTGCCGCGTCCAGGCGGAGCTCGGAGAGGGCCGGGCGACGTTGGGCGTTGGCGGGTCACGGCGCTGGACGAGGTAAGGGTTTCCAATTTTTTTTTCCTTCCATTGCTGTGGTGTCGATGGTGGTGGCCGGGTCTTGGTAGGGGTGGTGACAATGTTGGAGATGGTGACGAAAATCTGTGGTTGGCCGGAGTTTGGTAGGGTGGTGACGATGTTGGAGATGGTGACGGAAATCTGTGGTTGTCCGGAGTTTGGTAGGGTGGTGACGATGTTGGATATGGTGACGGAAATTTGGTGGTTGGCCGGAGTTTGGTAGGGTGGATGTGAAGGTGAAGATGAAGGTGGATGTGGCCGTTCCGGCGGAAAGCTTGGTGGCTAGCAGGGTTGATGGTGTTTGCGGGGAGTTGATTGGAGATGACAGCGATTTGGGAGGTCTAGGCGGCCGAGAGTCGGGATGGAGGTCCGGATCTGTCGGACCCTAGATAGAGAAAAATTGTATTTGTATAAAGAGTATAGTGGATGAACATAGACACGATGCACGATGTGTGATTGTGGTATTGGATGATGATTGTGGAAAATAATGGAGGAGTACCTGCCTATTTATAGGATGTGGGAATTTCCAATTAGATAAGGCTTGGGTTTGTTTAAATCCCCATTAGATAATTATCTACAAATAAATTAAATCAAAATTTAAATCCAATCCAATCTAAATCTAAATTCAATTTAAATCCAATTAAATGCAAATCTAATTTAAATCAAATTAAATTTTAGTTTAAAATTAATGGGATAAATCAAATTTTAAACATGGATATTTATTTAATCTATTTAAATAACTCCAAAAATTAAATCATGATTTAAATGGACACAATAACTTCCAAAAATATTTTTTTTTTCAAAATACCGATAATAGAATTTCGAAAATAATAATTTTTTTAAATATCTTTCTGAATAATAAAATATTAATATTAATAAATCTCGAAAATATATTTTATTTAAAATAAACTAGCAAATAATTACGAAATATATATGTAGGTACGAAATGATGTTTTCGTAATTATGTTTTTCTAGCACACAATAAAATATTATTTTATTATTAATAATTATGAGAAGTGAAGGACTCTATAAATAAATAACAACTTGAAAATTTTTGGAATAATAACAAATAATTATTATGTATATTATTTTGAAACTTTTAAAAATAGAAAAATAATATTTTCAAAAATATGTACGCTCACACATAATCGCACTCGTCGAGCAATCTCGAAAAATAAAATTTCGTGGGCGACGTAAAATACGACTATGCGACGTATAATACAAAATTTTAAATCAGTACCGAAATTTAAATAAAAATACAGTAGAAATTTAGGGGTTTTACACTTGCATGCAAGGCCATGCAACAGTGCATATGCGGCTCAAGCAAGCTGCCTGCAATGCATGCATATGCGGCTAAGTACTGTTTTAAATGGCCAAGGCAAATATATAAAAGCATGTTGAATAAAAGGCCATTGGCCATATGCGGCCAATAGTGTACTTGGCCATGCGGCCAACTACTTAAAGCAATCTATGCGGCCACAACTACTTATAAGCATGCGGCCAATTAATTCAAAAGGCCTATGCGGCTAACTAATGCTAATGCTGAGTGCATGCAAATAATGCTAAATGCATTAGCTAATTTCTAATGGCCTATATGCATGCAAAGCTATTCCATGCAAGCAATTAAATATAAGCATGCAAGTATTAATTATATATGCATGCAAACATTTTACTTACGCATGCAAGCAGCAAGCATGCTAGCAAAGGCCATGCGGCCAAGTAAGTATTTGATGGCCTATGTGGCTCAGCTAATTAAATGGAGGAGGGGGAAAAGCATATGCGGCCAGCTATTGATTGGCCATGCAAGCAAAAGCTAAGGCAGCATTAAATGCATGCATCTAATGAAAAGGCCAGATGCAATTAAATAATGTAATTAAATAAAAGGCCATGCGACCATTAAATGTAGGCAGCCATATGCGGCTAGGGAATAGTACTTATGCGGCCAGCTATGAGCCAATGGCCTATGCGGCCAAACAATAAAGCCAATGGCCTATGCGGCTCAGGCAAGTTGCATGCAAATGCATACAAGCTTGCAAGAAACTAAAATAAAAAGGGCCATGCAATTAATTAATGCTCATGCGGCTCAGAGCTAAAAATGCTCATGCGGCCAAAGTACAATTAATGGCTCCCATAGAGAACATGTTTCTGGAAATTACCATGGCTTTCATTCTCCTCCAAACAACAATAGGAACCCAAATCCAGACTCTCGTAGGTCAAATTTGAGTAAAATGGAATTCTCTACAACATGGAACCATCAAATAGCAAAAATATGTATGTTTGTCAGATCAAAACTCCTGAAATCGAAAATACTACAAAGCTAAATTTATAAGAAATTAACCACGGAAATGAAAAATACTAAGTACTAAAGTGGGTTAGAAACACATGAGGAAGACAATGGAACAATAAAAACGGAACTCCTCCATGAAGCAAGGTGCACTTGCCTAAACCTTCCTGGTAGGTGGGAAGTAATGGTGAGGAAGAAGAAGAGTGATGAAGAGAGAGAAAGAGGAGTGGGTTAAACAATGGTGATGGTGGTGGTAGGTAGGGCTGGGTTCACAACAAAACCAAACCAAGCCCAAACAAAACTAAGCCAAGCCAAGCCACTAAACCAGGATCAAGACAAGCATGACAAGTCTAACTACAGGTCAAAATTCTGTACACGTATACAAAATACGTAATACGAACCACGGGCATTACAACATCCCATGCACGAACACCAGCCCACAAAACGTGGGTCAGCACATTATTTATGTATTGGCGAGCAGAATCCAACCCAGTCGCCTAAGCCAACATTCATTGGTCAATTTTAGCAAAGTATTTAATAGAATGATCTTTCTACTTGGGGCCTAGCATCAATTTACAGTTCATGGGCAATATTCATAGTGAATCCTGTAAATATAATATCTTAGCAACATTCATGTGGACATATCATTATAGTATTCTTGGTGTTATCATACAAAGGCATCATTGAGGCATCGTTAACATTGATTAGCTTAAACATGTTATGACAATTCTCACTTCAAGCATCACTTAGCATGTATGTCCTGTTTGAACAATATTTATAAAATATCATCTTTCTAGTATACTGATTTTAACATGTTAAGCAGGTTCTCATACTGAAAGGCTATATACTGCATCATTTATTTATTTAGAACGTTAAGCACGCAAGTTAAACCAACACATATATTAAGTTATCATATTTAAGTGATTTCTTACCGATAGCCAACTCCCTCGTTTCTACATCAAATACAGGTTAGCAGACATACTTACTCTGCCTGCATAAAATATTCATTAGCATGCATCCTAACTACATGGTCACTGGTGTTGTTAAACCATATGGACTCTTTTTATTTTATTTTATTTTATTTCAAGATAATGCGGTCAGCATAGTAGGTGGCGAACCTCTATGCCACCCCGTCTTATCCGTGCTCCTACAATACTCATCATTATTTCCTTCTAGGCCGAATCGATCCCCAGGGCCCTAGGAACCGTTCGAGGAAATTAAAACTTAAACCTTGTATACAAGTTGTCCATGACCATGCGAATGCGTGTCCGACTCGATTGTGAACAAAATTGCATGGTAATATATATTAAGGAAAGTAAAGGCAATAGTGCATCATTAGTCAGATTCAATGACTTATTCACTTCATCATTACCATCATTTCATTTGGTGATCTCAATGATCCCAGCTTTATTATTTCTCATTCATTGCTTCATTGTAACGTATCTCATATCATTCCTTTCTTAAGAGGAATGTAACATTCATTCATTTCATAGGGACATTTATTCATTCATTCATTTCTTATAAGGGATAGGCAGCATTTTATATTCTTGCAACAGATATACAGATAGTACATGATTTTAATGTTTCATTCAGTTCATTGGGTCGATAGCATAGCCAGTTCATTTATTATTCTATCATTCATAAGGCATCTCATTATTCAAGTGTGATTCGTTCAGCATTCAAAATTCATGTGTTATTCATTCAATAATTTCCAGCATATGCATCTATATCGATTTAGCAAATAAAGCATCACATCATAATTATTCAACATTCAAGGTAAGAGACATTAGGGACATATTCATAGCATTTTAATACTCCATTTTATTAAGCATGAAGGAGTAAGGAGAAGGAAGGACAGTTTCACTCACTTGCATAAAAGGATCTTCTTATTCCGGACGCACATAATTCTACTAAGCGTAGCTCCACCAGTGAGCCACGTTCCAATACTCATTCCGTCTAGCCAGCTAATAGAGACTGTATCAGTCTCAATTCTCCTGATCTCCAACATAAGTCACGGTCCAACATTCTGATCCCATCCAATAAGCCAATCAAATGCCTCGTGTGGAGCGGGGCATTACACCTTCGTCGATGGACACAACGAAGTAAGCTGTACAATACTAAAGAAAACTCTAAGTCACAATGTAATATAAACATACACAGCTTCTATAAATAACGTTCCCAGAATGATCACCAATATCCATCAAGTCATTTTACTACAAAGTCATCCGGAGACAAATTCGGTCAAATAAATATACAATGATAAAATCATAAAAATACTATCTCCATAAATAAATAAAATAAATACTGCAATATCCAATGCAATCACATGCTCCATGTAGCCTCAAGCTCACCTGCAACATATCCTGTCAGGAAAAGAGTAAATTACAACCCGACAAGAATATTATACAATGTAATCTGTAGTACAGAATACATGGTGAAACCAGAATACCAGAACTGAAGATGAAACTACGGTACCAGAAATGAAATGTAAAACTACAGGCAATGGACGCGATAATCAATATACAAGATAATGAACACGGCTATCAATGAATCAAGATAATGAACACGATAATCAATGCAAGTATGACAATTTTGAAATATTAAACTAATGTGTGACCGGCTAAGGAGCACAATCAATCAATGAGTCAATCAATTCTACAAGATCCAGCTTCATCGTACGTGAAGTGTACGATTAGGCTATCCATAATACCTATGTTGGGTGTGGTCACACAAAAGCTAATATTTTCCCCAATCCCCGCAATAAATAATAACTCGATACAATGAACAAGGTACAAGACAATCGTGTGTATCTCGTGTCCGATATGAGAACATGGCATATGAATATAAGACAGAAAGACAAAGTAAAAGTCAAGTCGCTGTACTTGTCTCACTTTGGAAGCACGTGAGTAGTACTGCATGGATGTAAAGGATCACCTGGTAGTTGTACAATTGATTAGGGTTTGAAATAATGCTATTAGCTCAACATTACAGCTATTCATATACTAGTTAACATTTATATCTATAGCTTGAAAATATTTTTAACTATATTTAGTAAGAAAATCATTTGTGTTTAGAAAATATATATATATATATATATATATATATTACAGCTATGATAATTATTTATTAAAGATACTTTCAACTATATTAAACAAAATTCTCATTTTAGAAAATACCTACTAACTAACTTTACAAAATATTGATAATATGATTTATCTAATACTTGTAGATAATTCTTTGTAACAAAATATATTTGTTAGCTTACTAGAAGCTTAGCAAGCAATATGCATAATAAAATATAAATATTACATTATAACAAGACCTATACTTTAATAAGAATATATAAATCAAAATACCTAATGACAATTTATAATAACGAAAACAATTTAATAGTGATATTAATAATACTATTATTCTAAAAATTGCTAAGGTCAATAAAATCATCATTAACTTAATATATAAAAAAAATTGTTTATCTAAAATTTAACTAAACAATATTAATTAATTCAACACAGCCTAACTCAAGTCCTGGCCCAAAGCTCCTGGAATTATCCAGCCCACAGGTTAAACAACAACTACAAAATTTAACCCAACTATCCAACCCACAAAATGGCCCAAGTCCAGCCATTTTCTGTTATTATTCACTGCTAAACCATTATTTTTCAGCTCACGAATTATCCAGCCCAACAGAGCAACCAACCCAGCCCACTGTTAATACACTGCTCAATTTAAACAAAATCTACGGTCTTCACTTCATAAAATTTAATAATTCCAGCCCATAACAAAAGCCCCTACATTTTCTGTGGCTGACCCGGCCCACAATCCATCACAAATATATTAACCCCTATAATTCTCTCTCCTCTCATTCCCTCAACTAAGTCGACCCATCTTCTTCTTTCTCCAGCGTTCCCAGCCTGAGAAAACCCTAACCCTAATCCTTAGGTTTCTTCCCAGCCCGACCTAACATCTTCTCCTTCCTTAGCTCGAATAGGAACCTAACCCTAGGATCAGCCTCCCTCTTCTATTCTCTTCTCTTCTCTCTCAGCCGTTCAAACAAATAGAACACATCTTCTTTATCCCCTTCTTCCTTTCTCTCGCCTACGAAACCCTAACCCTAAGATCCTTCTTCCTCCAGCTCTCTGAGAACAGGTCAAAAACCTAACTCCTACTGTTCTTTCCCCCAATCTCTAAGAACCCTAGATCTCTAAAATACTACCCTAAACTCCAAGATCCAGAAAAAGAAAAGAGAACAAGTAGATCGAGGCGAGGCTCACCGTGATCGGAGGCAACGTCGATCCTCGACATCGGTGACAGATCTGACGGCAAGATCTAGAGACTCGTCTGGGCTTCGAGGCGAGCCGGTCGGCGACTACGACGGTGGCTCCGGATCTGGCATAGGGCGGTTGGCGACTAGATCGAGACCTAGCCCCGGTGGTATTGCGGCTTTGTAATGACACGCTCCTCCCTAGCGGAACGCCGATTCAAAGGTAAGTGCAACGACTCAAACGAGCTGTCGACCCAAAGAGTTGGCATCGACCAGATGAAGAATCGATACAAGGCTTACATTTGCCCGTCAAGATGAATTCAGACTTAGACTTTCAAAAGCGCGCTCGGAGTATCGCTCGGCCGATACGAACATCGCTAAGGTGGGTGGCTCCGATGAACCCGTCTTTGCTTAGCCAAGACACATAATAATACGGATACTATTACTAGAATCGCTAGGCGTTAACACAGTGCATGCTAATAAATAACTCAATGCACCTAGCTGTAGTGACCCGCTCCGTCCTAGCGGAACGCCGATTCAAACGACAAGTGCAACGACTCAAAACGAGCCGTCGACCCGAAGAGTTGGCATCGATCCGATGAAGTATCGATGCAAATCGATACAAGACTTGCATTGGCCCGTCAAGATGAATCCAGATTTAGACTTTCAATGGTGCGTTCGGAGTATCGCTCGGCCGATGCGAACATCGCTAATGTGGGTGGCTCCGATGAACCCGTCGTTGCTTAGCCTAGACACATAACAATACGGACACTATCACGAGAATCGCTAGGCGATAACACCTTGCATGCTAATAAATGACCCAATGCACCTAGCTAAGGGAATAATCCCGTCTTGTATGCTTGTATAGAATATGGAAAGGAACATGGAAAATATGAGAACTCTTGCACCGCGTTCCACGCTCGTGCTACGACACAAGCTTACGCTCAAGTGCCCTACGCGTTCAACAATGAATCAATGAATGGGATACAACAATGAAACGGGAAGACTATCAATATAGTCGTTCTGAGTAGAGTATAGCTACATTGAAAGGCTATGGGACCGATGGGTCGCCAAGGCGACTCCCGTACTGGGAGTTGCGTAATGCTTAAATGAACGAATCAATAAATGAATGAATGAATACGTGAATGAATCAATGAACGAATAAACAAGTGAAAGAAAGAAAAGAAAGAATACATGAAAGTTAAGAAAAGAAAGAATGGTTAGCGACAGGTGTGACGGGCACGTACAACGGGGCTCGCTATCCACGTTGCATGGACGCCAACCTGTTCGATAACGCATTATGGCTAAGGGATAGCCTACGGCGAAGATAGCCGTTAAGTAAAAGACAAGATAATACGAAATGGTCGTGGACAAACGGCACGGGCGATGGGAGGTAAACCGTGGTCGTCGAGTGGAAGGATTCTGCGGCACGGGCGTTGGGGGGGTAAACCGTGGCCGGCCTAGGCGGAATCAAAACGGGGCTTACGGGCTGCTTGGGTGCGGGCTTGGGCACCAAGAGACGTAAGTAGCAGGGTATATTCAAGAGACTTAACGGGGTGTACCAGCCATCATCCTACGCTAAGTTGAAAATTATCGCAGGGGATATGTCCAAAATGGCTTGTCATGCCAGCGACCGGTGCATATAGATTAGGTGGGCTTTGCTGGTGGCAATCCACGTGCAAGTCTTTGCATTGAAATCAAAGTACACTAATGTTAACTGAATAAAGCACCTCCTGAACTGGCTTGAATGTAACATACCATATGATCAAGAATACTCGTACAAATGAGTTAAAGAATACGCCTACGACGCGCTAGGAACCGAGGCAGGGACACGCACTTGGCATTGAATGCGTACATGAATCACGTTATGTTATTATACATAAATTATTATCTAACTTGGTTTACCTTGAACAGGAAAGACCGGACGGTAAGTATGGGTAAGTCGTGCATGTATTTCCATGCGACACTTGAATTTGGCAACACGGGATAAGTTACGATATATGCCATGAAATTGACCCTAAGGCAAGATTAGAAAGACAATGAATGATAGAGATGCACAAAAGTAAATAGAACGTGTTCGATAATGATAGCATTGTGGGCGAGCTAGCCTTCCCACCAGTGCATAACAATGTATTGATAACCCCACAGTCTGCAAGCAGGATGCAGGAGACGCCGGCTGGTGCGGAGCTTCCATCGAACGTGCTAAGGCACGGAGCCAACTCTGGGGCCTTGGGACGTTGCAAAAGCTGAAGCACCCTATACAGGACATAATGTATCAGAACATCGCCATGAATCATTCCATCTTGTAAGCCACTTGGCACGTCTTTTATGTTTCAGGGAGAGAGAGCTTGAGCGATTTGTAATATCGGTCTAGCGCCGCTTATAAACTTCTTGAATATCAATAAAGAGATTTGAATTGGCTTCAACTTGTGTCCATTTACTTTTCGCTGCAAATAGGGACACTCTGTGCGACTCTGTGGCCTAGCATCAAATCGACCATTTCTGGACTTGGCCTTGCACGGGCGCAACCTAGCCCCGTGCGGCATCACGCCTTAGCGAGGACGATCGCTCCTACGGGAGCGGGGCGTGACAGATTGGTATCAAAGCACGGCTTTATGTCCTTGGACCTCATTTCGATTTCTCAGTTTTGAAAGCTCGATTTCGAAACAAAAGAAGTGTACGCTCTCTCTCGTTGTATCTTGGGATGTTCCATACAATAAGTCTAATATTTTTAAAAGCTCGTACAAGTACTCGGTTGGACGGGATCGTTAGGCGAAGGCCTTTGTGCCGAACCACGACGAACTTGAGTTGGAAGGAACCGATGCTAAGAGTTAGCAAATATGAGGCGTGCTTGAATAAGCTTACGCTGACGATAGAAAACGAGTACACGAGACCGGAGTATAGTTCGGACAGGATGATTATGCGCGCAGCCTTTTGGCTAAGTTGTGCGGAGTATCGTGCACCTAGACCCTCTGGTGCAAACGAGATGCGAGCGAGATCAGTTATCGCTGAACGAGAATTAGTGAGCATGCAAACTCGAATATAGTCCGCATGAGATAGCTATGCACACGGCCTTCTGTCTAAGTTGTGCCGCGTGTCGCGTACCTCGACTCTTGGGTGCAATCGGGTTACGAGCAATATCAAGTATCGCTCGGTCGGGAACAGAAATATACTTAGAGTGTATATCGATAGGAACTCTATCAAACTAATGCTTAGGCATGCACGCAAAAGATTGACTTAGATCCTTGGGGATTAGCGCGAACGACTTAGTGCGTCAATGCGACGCGAGCGATTACGCTAGTGATTCGTCGAACGAATCGGGAGAGATGTCTTAGCAAATATGTTGCGAACGTGATTGAGGACTAGACCGTATGGCTTGAACCTGAGTGGTGTATGTGATAGGTTCGGAGAAGAAGAAGAATGAGTGTCGACGACTAGTTGAGTGGCTCGAATCCGAGTGGTGTATGGATGTTCTTGGAAAATCATTCGAGCAAAAAATTGAGGATTACGAAACACAACGAGTACGTCGGCGAGGCGATACGATCGCGCAAATACTTAGAACGCATCACGCTTAGTTGATCGTGACTTCGAATGTCCCGAACAAGATGTTGTTCGGACAACTTGTCAATGGACAACGCAAGTTAGAAAAACTATTCGGAACGATGACTGAAAATGAATGGTCTTGATCGAGGAAACTTAGAGGATCGCACGTACGATTTCGGACTGATTCAAATGAATTGCGACTTGAGTGTAAACAATGATCTTGAAACTAGCTTGAGGGATAGCGATCGAACTTGATCTTGAATGTCGAAGAAATTGTAGAATATCCAACTCGGGCAATAGCATCAACGCAGGACTCAAAATCGGTTGCAAAGGAAGATCGTCAGGTTACGTATATCGTCGATGATATTGAGGCGTATCAAAGATCGATATGCGATAACTCGGGGGTACTCTGACTCGGCGAATGACGATCGTGCAAATGTTATTGTTCCGTTGGATGCTATACTTGGGATGTTCAAATGTGTCGAGGAAAAGATAAACTTGGCTCGAGGATTCTTCTGGTTGAATGAATGACGGTCGAACTATCGAATAGAGATCTTGGCTTGAGGAAATAGAATGTATAGATTTGCTTCATTGACAACCACAACATTGACGTTCTTGCCTTATGCGAGCGTAATCCCAGCCTCGCACATGCATCACGCCGATTAGGGCTATCACTCCGTGTGAGCGCTGGTATGGTGATTCATACAGCGGGAGTGATCGGCACTTGCATGGCGTGGCAATTCGTATGTTTCGACTTGTGGTTTGACGCGAAGGTGACTTGAGAATGAATCAGTGTTTTGATAATTGAACTTGAGGATTGAGTAGGTCCTATCCGCGTATCAAAAATGAGTTAGTCTAAACTCAAACAAGAGTTACGCCCCGATGAGAATGATTATTCCGCGGAAGCGTTGCATGGTGATTCATGAACCGCCATGGATAATCGGACTCGCGTGAGATTGGGGCACAACGTATTGTCGAGCAAGATGACCTCGTGATCGAATACATGAATTGGTTAGAATTGGTGATTGAATGGACTTGGATGTTGCAAAACGAATACATCGATACGAACTAGATGATCATGCTCGATGTTTAGAATTCTGAGTGACGCGAGCTTGGGTAGGAAAATCCTGCACTACCGACTTTGGTTTGACCCTAGGATTGGGGTCAGTGTTGGCATTATTGTTGGGGAACTATGATTCTAATCCTGACATTGACTTAGCCTTGAGAAATGGCCTAGCAGTTAGGCGAGATGCCCCCGTTTCATGTGTTAGCAAACGAAAGATTGATCTGGATGGATTGATAGATTCAAGAGTAGGAAACCCGGCTCACGAGACTCGGCTGACATGCATATATTTCAGGGACGCCTGGATATGTGCACGATGCGACTCGAATGAGAATGACGGATTCTCTATCATACGGCTTGGCTGAATGTATATATTTTAGGGACGCTTGGAATGCGTGCATGATCCAGCCAAGTGATACGTTGAGTTCTAGTACGACTTGGGTAATGGAAGAGTGTCGTGAACGTGAAATCGTGTTAAAGGAAAAAGAATGATAGTCGTGCGAGCGTGGCTCGAAATCAAAGAAACGTATGAGCGGAGTGTGCGTGAACGATGACGGAATTGGCCCCAAACGAAGAAAATGATATGATATCGCTATCATGCTAGTAAAAGCTGGTATAACAAAGTGAAACATTGATAGGAAGATATACTCGAGGATAGTACGATACTTAGTCATAAATCGGACGAAAATCACTTAGACTTGGTCGACCCCGCTAAGAAGAAGTCGTAATGATTTCATAGACAAAAATGCTTGAGAAGCGAATCGAGTCATCTCGATGACCGAGATAAACGAAAGTGAGTTGCCTCAGCCTACGACCCTCGCATTTAACGAATTACAACGTGCCTCGTGCAACCATTTCAGTCCTATGACACGTCGAAATAGCAACCAAGTCGAAGAAAACACGATAATTGAATAAGTGCTATCAAGTCTAAAGTGAGTAAAAAGTCATTCAATAAAATTGATCGAACGTATATGACACGGGACTTAGAAAGGAACCGAGTATTTCGATGTCATCGAACGATAACGCGTAGGAAGTTATTTGAGGTATGCACACGACATGGGTTAAGGAAACGGTAGGATGGCCTGCACTCAGGAAGTCTCGAGGACGAGACTTGTTTTGAGTGGTGTATTATGTAGTGACCCGCTCCGCCCTAGCGGAACGCCGATTCAAACGGCAAGTACAACGACTCAAAACGAGCCGTCGACCCGAAGAGTTGGCATCGACCCGATGAAGTATCGATGCAAATCGATGCAAGACTTGCATTAGCCCGTCAGAATGAATCCAGACTTAGACTTTCAAAGGCACGCTCGGAGTATCGCTCGGCCGATGCGAACATCGCTAAGGTGGGTGGCTCTGATGAACCCGTCTTTGCTTAGCCTAGACACATAACAATACGGACACTATCACGAGAATCGCTAGGCGATAACACCTTGCATGCTAATAAATGACCCAACGCACCTAGCTAAGGGAATAATCCCGTCTTGTATGCTTGTATAGAATATGGAAAGGAACATGGAAAATATGAGAACTCTTGTACCGCGTTCCACGATCGTGCTACGGCACAAGCTTACGTTCAAGTCCCCTACGCGTTCAACAATGAATCAATGAATGGGATACAACAATGAAATGGGAAGACT
Organism: Iris pallida; assembly: GCA_029216955.1. Taxonomy (NCBI): domain Eukaryota; kingdom Viridiplantae; phylum Streptophyta; class Magnoliopsida; order Asparagales; family Iridaceae; genus Iris; species Iris pallida. The sequence goes on from JANAVB010005600.1 coordinate 4,784,409, forward strand.
ATCAATATAGTCATTCCGAGTAGAGTATAGCTACATTGGAAGGCTATGGGACCGATGGGTCGCCAAGGCGACTTCCGCACTGGGAGTTGCGTAATGCTTAAATGAACGAATCAACGAATCAATAAATGAATGAATAAATACGTGAATGAATCAATGAACGAATAAACAAGTGAAAGAAAGAAAAGAAAGAATACATGAAAGTTAAGAAAAGAAAGATTGGTTAGCGACAGGTGTGACGGGCACGTGCAACGGGGCTCGCTACCCGCGCTGCACGGACGCCAACCTGGTCGATAACGCATTATGGCTAAGGGTTAGCCTACGACGGAGATAGCCGATAAGTAAAAGACAAGATAATACGAAATGGTCGTGAACAAACGGCATGGACGATGGGGGGTAAACCGTGGCCGTCGAGTGGAAGGATTCTGCGGCACGGGCGTTGGGGGGGTAAACCGTGGCCGACCTAGGCGGAATCAAAACGGGGCTTACGGGCTGCTTGGGTGTGGGCTTGGGTACCAAGAGACGTAAGTAGCAGGGTATATTCAAGAGACTTAACGGGGTATACCAGCCATCACCCTACGCTAAGTTGAGAATTACCGCAGGGGATATGTCCAAAATGGCTTATCATGCCAGCGACCGGTGCATATAGATTAGGTGGGCTTTACTGGTGGCAATACACGTATAAGTCTTTGCATTGAAATCAAAGTACACTAATGTTAACTGAATAAAGTACCTCCTGAATTGGCTTGAATGTAACACACCACATGATCAAGAATACTCGTACAAATGAGTTAAAGAATACGCCTACGACGCGCTAGGAACCGAGGCAGGAACACGCACTTGGCATTGAATGCGTACATGAGTCACGTTATGTTATTGCACATAAATTGTTGTCTAACTTGGTTTACCTTAAACAGGAAAGGCCGGACGGTAAGTATGGGTAAGTCGTGCATGTATTTCCATACGACATTTGAATTTGGCAACACGAGATAAGTTACGATATATGCCATGAAATTGACCCTAAGGTGTAGGCCTCAAAAAATGAAAGTCACGCTGAGTTGATCAAGACAGTGTCTAAAAGTCACGCAGAGTTGATCAAGACAGTGTCTAAAATACACGCTGAGTTCTATCAGGCCATTTCCTCTTCAAATATACGCAGAGTTTATAGTACGCAGGGACAGCTCATCATGTGTCAGGGTGTCATTATGACTGACAGCACAACAGTCAAAGGAATGTCTCCTCGTATGCCATGTATGCACGAAACTTGAGAGATCACAGCCGTCTACTGCGTGACTTTCGAAATCTTCTTCAATAAGACTCAGCCTTCACCAAGTTGGCGTGACTAATGGAGCTTATCCTCATTTAATGCGACTGACAAGGAAATCAATGGCAGGGATTTTGTGTCAGTCGAGGCACGTCGAATCAAGACAGCTGGCACTTCTGACTCAAGTCTGCGTGTATTTTGAACTTCTACGTTCCTTCCTCAAGCTTGCGTGAATTCTGAGCTTTCTGCTTCAAAGTTGGCGTAAATTCTGAAGTATTCTGTCCCAAGTCTGCGTGGATTTCATTCTTAACAAGTCTGCGTGGATTTCATCCTCAACAAGGCTGCGTGGATTTTGTCTTCAACAAGTCTGCGTGGATTTCATCTGAAAATTACCAAATTGGAGTACGTGGCAGCCATGCCACCGATCTCTCACATGCGTGCCCTGTAACTTGCACACGACTCATGCACGATTGCCATGTGTCCAACAGTTATAGGCCACGTCCAGTAACTACCCATTAACCTTGCGTGTATTTGAGTCCTGCGTGACTTTTCAAATATGCACTGGTTATGAAGTAGTTATCTTTTCAGTTATTTTTGACTCTACAAATAGAGTTCTTTTCTCATTCATTGTACAGAGACATAGCTATCTTAATTGCTGTCAAATTTTTGAGAGCTTTTCTTCTTCGCATCGTCCAAGGGATAAAGCGATCATCTTCGTCTTCTAGATCGGATTCCTACAGTTGTAATTTTCCCAGATACACAATAAATAAAGTGAATTTATTTATGGAAAATAAATTGGCGACTCTGCTGGGGAAAACCATCTTCTCTTCTGAGATGGCAACAACTCAATGCGACACTTCGTCAGTCGGCTCGACGAAGAAGGTGATATCGATCAAATTTGATCAACTCGCCTACGAAGAAATGCAGCGGGCTAAGGGTGGCAAGCACACTTCAGCCTCAATCACCACTGCCAAGTCGAAGGGACGATCTGTCTACGTTCCTAAGAATCTGTTGGCAACCAATGGTGAAGTTTCTGCCACAGTGTCTACTCCTAACACTGGCAAGAACTCTACTGCAAGCATGCACACTCTTGTGTGCTCGAAGACGACAGCAATCAAAAGTCACGCTGACAGCACTGGCTCCTTAGCCAAGCCTGTTCCAGCGTGCAATCTCAAACTCAAAAGTCACGCTGACAGCACTGGCTCCTTAGCCAAGCCTGTTCCAGCGTGCAATCTCAAACTCAAAAGTCACGCTGATAGCACTGGCTCCTTAGCCAAGCCTGTTCCAGCGTACAATCCCAAACTCAAAAATCACGCTGACAGCACTGGCTCCTTAGCCAAATCTGTTCCAGCATGTATTTCTAAAATCAAAAATTACGCTAATAGCACTGGTTCTCTAACCAAGCCTGTTTCAGCGTGTATTCTGCAGGCCACTAAGTCAATTCTCCCTGATTTAGTGTACGTACCAAAATCTGGCTCCTTAGCCAAAACTTCATATGTTGACAATACTGGCTCCTTAGCCAAATTGTCACCAGCATATCATAAGAAGAATAGCTCTTTAGCTATCTCTTCTTCCTTGCCAAGTTATGCTAAAACTGGGGTTGGTCTTGCGAAAACTCCTCCACAAATGGCTCATATAGTCCCTTCGAAAAGAAACAATTCTTTAGTTGTTTCTTTTGCTCCTGTAGTGTTTACTTCAGGAACAGCTTTGGCTGACAGTTTTGTTAGTCAAAGAAAAGGAAATGGTCTTTTGACTACTCTTCCTTCTGGACATTCTATGTCTCAAAATCTGAACAAGTCTAAGAAAAAACATTTCTTAATGTCTTCTTCTACGACTTCTTCAAATTGGGCACAGAATCTGTCTATAAAAGAGGGTCTGTTACCAACTCCTAATCAAAGGGGTGGTTCAACTCTGCCTTCTCTTCAGATATCCAGATCAATGGAAGGAAAACTTCAAGTTTCGAAAACCAATATTTTACCTTCAACTGATCTAAGAACAAAACTTAATCAAACCCGTTTGGGAAGCACTTCTGGTGTCAAGAAATCATACCAATCGGGAACAAAAATAAAAGATCCGGATGCAGAGTATGCCAGAAATTATGTGGCTCAGATTAATCATTCCTTATATAATCAAGAGCCATCATGACCCAAAAACAGGAATTATATTCCTCAATCTTCACAGACAGATTTACGAGAACATCTTCAACAGAAGAGAAGGAATAATTCTGTCTCAATGGATCATGACCATGCTGAATGTGACTTCCAGCCAAGAGTCATAATTCAATGCAGATGTCAGTCAATGGATTATGACCATGCTGATCATGAAGGTGACTTTCAGCCCAGGGTCATAATGCAATACAGATGTCAAACTAAACGACAATCTGTCTTCAATCGGATTCAGTGTGAACCTATGCCTGATGAAGATGAACCTCTGTTCGCTTCTGTCAACATGACCTCTCGTGATACTGGGGGTAGAACTGATAGTCCAGATGGAGTATACAGAGGCACCAGATCAAGAGTCATGGCTTCTAATCAGAGGACTTTGATTTCTGAAAATGATTCTGAATTTTCTGGAGAATCTAACTTCCCACCTCTTCCTACTGGGGGTAGTTCTCCTATAAATGACTTTGACACACAAAGTAGTGATTCAGAACAAACAACATCCACTAATTCATCAATAATCCCTCGTACAGTCACAACTTATATGGTGGATGGAAATAATGATGAACCTTCTTCTTCTATGACTCCTCAAGAACAAAGAATCGCTTCTTTAGAGTAGCAAATGAAGTCTATGGCTGACACCATGAAGTCGATGTATGAACTTATGGCAACTCAGATGCAGAATCAACAAACTATACCTGAAGCTATACCAATTGACACTGGTGTAAGTCCAGTGCATGTTCCTCCAGCAGTTCAATCCAATATCCCTGTACAAGCTCAACCAGTTCCTAGTCACTCGGGAGCTGGGGGTAGTGCTTACAATGCTGTTCTTCCTCCTAACTATTCTTTACAAGCTACAACTCCACAATCTTCCGGAGTTGTTACTGAAGAATTGAGGAATCTCAGAACTCAATTTGAGGCATTCAAACAGAAAGATGGTTTGCAAAGGTTGGGTATTAAACAACCTTACCCGATAGAATGGAAGCAAGTATCTTATCCTCCTAAATACAAGCCTCCTACTATCTCATTCTTTGATGGAACTACTTCTCCAAGTCAGTTTCTCAATCACTTTGAAGTAATGACTGACCAACTGCAACCAAGCGACGCCCTCCTTACTCGGGTGTTTGTTGGATGTCTCAAAGGTACGGCTTATGACTGGTATAGGAGTCTCCCTGATGGGTGTATTACCTCATTTGCCGGCTTCAAACAGATGTTCCTTGAACGATTCTATGAAGGGCTAAATGACATGACTATGTCTGCTCTGATAAGAATCAAGCAGAAGAATAATGAAACTACTGAGAGTTTCATTGAACGGTTTCGAAGAGAAGCTCTGAATATGCCTCTTGGCACTCCTGATGCTGTCACCATTGACACATGCAAATCAAATCTGCTACCGATCATCAGCATGTGGACAGGATCTACACAATTTCAAGATTGGCCTTCCTTTATAGTAAGTGCCAAGGCTGCAAAAATCAGTGTCGAAACCTTCAAAGGCTTAGGAGTACAAATGAATCCCAAAGAAACAGGCCAAAATGCTAGCAGTAGTGCTAAAAACAATGCTCGCAAGGAAAAAGAAGCCCTTGAAGTTAATTTTCAGAGTCAAGATGCATCAGCCGTTCAAACTACTCCTGCCTCTACAAATCAACAACCAAGAGCACCTCGTCCAAGAGAAGAATATTCTTTTGATGACGATGATGTTCTTGGTATCTTCGAATGTCTGCTCAAAGGTAATAAAATACAATTACCTGAAATGAAGAAACCCGATGAAGCCGGTAAGACAGATCATCCTAAATATTGTCCATACCATAGGATGCTGGGTCACACAATTCGTATATGTTATGTACTGAAAGGAAAGATCTAGGAAATGATCAAGTCTGGAGCCATCACTCTCACTCCGAAAGAGAAGACCGTCACCTCTAACGTCGTCTCTATGCAATTCGGAGATTTTTCTCCTCAACTCCTTGAAAGTGGGATCATTCCTATTCCCAAGGCAACTCTGGAAATCGTGAACATTCCTCCTCCACAGTCTGAAGGTTTGGTACCAATCACTATAGAAATAGGAGAAATCATGTGGATCTATCCTGATCTAGTGACAGATTTCGAATCTCCTCCCCTTCAAAAGGCTTCTTTCCGAAAGTCCAAGAAGGCTGGAAAGTCTAAGTCATGTCATATGACTTCTCTCGGGTCTACTTCCGACACAGAGCCTAAAGACAAAGCAGAAACGCTTGCTGGTGCTACCAGAACAGGGAAAGCTTATCTAAAGGATTATTCTAAAGATCCTGAAGATACTCCCGATATCTCTCCTGCTGACAAAGATTCTTCTGATGCTCCTCTTGAGGAAGAATTATCCGCTGTACCTATTCCTTTAATTACACCGGGGGTACCTACTCCTTCCAAGCCAACAGCTCTTGAGAAAGGCAAGCAACAGGCTCGCTTCGACAAGCCAATCAAGAAGTCCCCTCCTCTTGGACTTCAGAAGCCTTACAACTTCGACATTCTGGCTCAACTTGCTAATACTCCAGCTAGAATGTCTCTCTTTGAACTTCTACGTCTTTCTAAAGAGACTCGGGAGACATTAAGCGAGGCACTTCTTCAGGCTGATTCTTGTCTTGCACAATTAAAGAAGCCAAATGAAGAACCGGCTACTTGCCTACATTACAACAGTGTATTGGAGATCATCCCAAATATCACCTTTACACAAGATGATATGCTCCTGGAGGATAATCGACATGATCGGCCTCTCTACTACACCGGTTATATCGATACGATGAAGATAGATCGTATCCTCATCGATCCAGGGTCTGCTATAAGCATAATGCTAAGGAGTTTACTGGATGAATTAAAAATCCCTGTTCACAAGCTTTCCAAGACGGTTACAACTATCTTGGGAATCAATCAAAGCCGAAGCGAGCCTTTGGGAAAGATTCATCTGAAACTTCAGATAGGCGATTTCAGATCCAAAGTCACTATCTATGTGATCGAGATCGCGGGGTCTTACAATCTTCTCCTGGGAAGACCCTTTCTTCATGAAAATAATGTGGTGCCCTCCACACTTCATCAGTGTTTCAAATATATTGATAGCAATGGACAAGTACGAAAGGAAGTTGCTGATATAAATCCCTTCCGTGGGGTTGAAGTTTATTTCAATGACTCCCGGATGTACAAAGAGGAGTATACAAAATTAATACAAGCCATGGAACAAGAAGATCCTCAAAGTGAGACCTTGATAATTCCTATCAAAGGTCGAACTACTCCACAACAGTCTCCTACACCCTCTGGAGAAGATTCTTTCATTGTTCCAGTGAGCGGACGTATCTCTTCATTGTCTCAGTCATCTACTCAAGACATACTGATCATTCCTGTCAGTGGGCGAACTACAGTTCCTGTATCTTCACCTATAAGACAGGATACTCTGATAATCCCTGTCGGAGGGCGGACTACTCTTCCATCTCAAAGGGAGCTCACCTCTTCTGAGCCATTTGTTATCGATCTTAATCGAAACAAAGCTTCTTCTCGTTCTTCTTCTCCCCCCTTAGTCATTGACTTGGCTAAAATTTCTAAGGCTCAGTCCTCTTCCCATATAAATACTGTTGCTTTTGAATTTAATGAAATGTCTCCATCTTTGCAGTATATCGATGTCTGTAATCATCATAGTTATTTGCATTTGTTAGATGACTTAAGAACAATAACCATATGAGTCGTACAGACTTTTCATACGGGAGTATCCCTAGAATCAGTACAAACTTCATACTTTCTGGTTCCTAGCAGAAAGCCAGGAGACATTCCAATATTCTTCTACAAAGGGCCCCAGAATCCTTCTGATCTAGAAGATGATGACAAAAATAACGATACCGGAAGGTTACAATTACGTCGTTATAGTCAGCAATCTAAAGACATCATCAAAAATATGGGCTATGACTTCAGGACTGGCCTCAATGAGGGTAAAGGAAGAAGAATGCCTATTCGGATTCCTTCTCTAAAATATGGAAGGACAAAATACGGATTGGGTTATATTGCTCCTACTCCCTTCATCAATACTATTCATGAAGATCCCGAATCTGACGAAGATACGAGATCTGATTCTTATAGTACCACTTCTTGGGGTTCTGATACAAGTATTGGTGACTTCTACTACAACATTCTTTTTTCTAACATGGTCTCCATTGACGGTTCTGAGGAAGATGATGAAAACGAAGATGAGTTTGAAATCTCACCTGAATCAGAACAATGGGCCCAAAGGTTAGATAATCAATGGGAGTTCAGATTTGAGCAAAAAGAGCCTCCGACTGAAGACAAACTTGTTCAAATAGATGTTGGCGAAGAGGGATCCCCCAAACCAATATTCATCAGCGAAAGCCTTTCAGAAACTGATAAGCAAGACATGACCAAGCTCATTCGTGAATACATCGATGTCTTCGCTTGGAGTTATGAAGATATGCCAGGACTTGATCCACATATTGCAACTCACAAACTCAATATCTTGTCGAATGCTAAATCGGTCAAACAACAACAGCAATAATTTCGTCCAGACATCATGGATGCAATTGAAGCTGAAGTCAATAAACTCATGGCTTCTGGGTTTATCAGAGAGGAACAACATCCCGATTGGGTGGCTAATATAGTTCCTGTTCTAAAAAAGACTGGCAAGATCAGAGTCTGTATAGACTACCGCGATCTCAATACGGCATGTCCTAAAGACGAGTTCCCTCTACCAATTACTGATGTCATGATTGATAATACCTGTGGGTTTGAACGGATGTCATTCATGGACGGGTATTCCGGGTACAATCAGATTAAAATGTTTTCAGATGACGAGAAACACACTTCTTTCAGAACGCCGATCGGTACATACTGTTATACAGTGATACCATTCGGTCTCAAGAATGCAGGAGCAACTTATCAACGAGCTATAAGTACTATATTCTGTGAACATATGCGGAAAACAGTCGAATGCTACGTTGATGACATTGCAGTCAAAAGTCAACAAAAGGAGGATCATATCCAAGATTTGAAGACTATTTTTGATCTAATGCGTAAGCATCAATTAAAGATGAACCCTACTAAGTCCTTCTTAGGCGTCTCTAGTGGTAAATTTCTCGGCTTCGTTATTACCTCTAAAGGTATACACGTAGATCCCGAGAAGATCAAAGCCATCCAAGAGATGCGTCCTCCACGCACCTTAAAAGAGCTACGAGGATTTCAAGGAAGGATCGCTTATATCAGGAGATTCATCTCTAATTTATCAGGATGCTGCAGACCATTCAATAAACTTATGAAGAAAGGTGTTTCTTTCGTCTGGAATGATGAATGTCAGAAAGCATTTGATGACATAAAACAATATCTGATGAGCCTTCCAGTATTGGTACCTCCCGTCTCAGGAATTCCATTCCTCCTATATACCCGAGCGATGAGTCATTCATTGGGTGCATTACTCGCTCAAAAGAATAAAAATGGTCATGAACAAGCCATTTATTATCTCAGTCGAACCATGACCGGAGCTGAACCTCGATATTCACCGGTCGAAAAAGAATGTCTAGCCTTGATGTTCGCTGTCCAAAAGATACGACATTATATCGTTGGTCAGACCATTCATGTCATCTCCAGGATTAATCCCATACGGGTCATGATGAAGAAACCAAGTGTTCTAAATTCTCGATTGGCTAACTGGTGAATTCTACTTGCCCAGTATGACATGCATTACATCCCTCAGAAGTCAGTCAAGGGACAAGCCTTAGCTGATTTCCTCGCTGCTCATTCAATTCCAGGGGATTCAAAACTCTATGATAAAATCCCAGACGAAGTCCTAGATTCAAATCAAATTGCTGAAGAAGACCCTACTTGGCGTCTATTCTTTGACGGAGCTTCAAGAATAGGTCCTAATGGTGACATCGTTGCTGGAGTTGGAATTGTTCTTGTATCGCCAGAAGGTCTTACTATCCAAAGAACTTATTCTCTTGATCAACCATGTTCAAACAACATTGCTGAGTACAATGCATTGCTTATCGGTCTTCAGCTCGCCAAACATCTAAATATTCAACATTTAGAAGCATACGGAGACTCTAAACTCATTGTCAATCAGATAAAAGGCATTTATGAAGTTCGCCATCAAGATCTGGTTCCTTATCATAGATCAGCTATATCTATGGCTTTTTCATTTGAAGAATTCTTCATCGAGCATGTTAGACGAGCATGCAACACAGAGGCTGATGCTCTTGCCAATCTCGCGGCGGTGTTAGCTATTCCGGTTAGACGACAACAAATGATTGTTGTTTACAATCGAAAATTATTCCATCTCGAGAACAATTTGACTCTCGAACTTCCTGTTGACATTGAAGAATCAGCATCTCATGATGTCAATACAACAAGGGGATTCGGTTTAGGTCGTAAATCATTTTCTTCTTCATCTGATTCTAGTATGGAATTCATCTTCAGCAATTCAGATGAGGCTCAAAATACGGATAAAGATTGGAGACTTCCTTTCTTAGATTTCATATTGTATGATATTCTTCCAGATAATCCGAGTAAAGCAGCATCTATCAGACAACGATCACTCAGATTCTATTACAATCATACTACAAAGACCTTATATCGTCGATCTTATGACGGTCTACTTCTTCGATGTATTGCCGGTGATGAAGCCCAACAAATTATTCACGAAGCACACGATGAAATTTGTGGAGCACATCAGCCTGGACCAAAACTTCAAGACCGTATTCGACGTATGGGTTATTATTGGCCTACTATGGTATCAGATGCCATCGAATATGCAAGGAAGTATAAAGCATGTCAAATCCATGCGGATTTTATACATCAGCCTTCAGAATTTCTACACCCGATGGCAGCATCATGGCCCTTCGAAGCTTGGGGCATGGACATTATTGGCCCGATCAATCCGCCGTCATCGAAAGGTCATCGGTTTATTCTTACAATAACCGATTACTTCTCCAAATGGGCTAAAGCCATTCCTTTATCTGAAGTTAAGACTTCTAACGTCATCAGCTTTATCAAACATCATGTCATCTACAGATTTGGTGTTCCTCGACGCATTATTCATGATAATGGACCACAGTTCGTCAGCCAGAAATTTACTCGATTCTACGACGATCATCGGATCGACAATGTGGCTTCTACCGCATATAATTCGGCAGCTAACGGATTAGCAGAAGCTTTCAATAAGACCATTATCAAACTCTTAAAGAAGTTTGTTTCTACAAACAAACGTAATTGGAGTGAGAAGCTTGGTGAATGCTTGTGGGCTTATCGCACTACAGTTCGTAATGCTACTAAATGTTCACCTTTCTCTCTGGTGTACGGATGCGAAGCTGTTCTCCCATTAGAGATTCAAATTCCGTTTTTAAGGATAGCAATCGCTAATGAACTTACCACCGAGAATAATGATCGTCTTCGACTTCAGGAGTTGGAAGCTTTGGATGAAAAGCGGTTATCTGCTCAACAGAATATCGAATTCTATCAAGCTAGAATTTCAAGAGCTTTTAATAAGAAAGTCAGAATTCGAGCATTTCAAAAAGGAGAACTTGTTCTTACTGTCAGACGTCCGATGACTATGACACACATGAGTAAAGGCAAGTTCGATACAAAATGGGAAGGTCCATTCATCGTGAGTAAAGTCTTTTCTAATGGGACATATCAGCTTACCACTATGGATGGTAAAGTCACTATGATGCCCATTAAGGGCAAATTCTTGAAGAAATATTATGTCTAATATTTTCATCCATCAAGATTGTTCTCCCATCATTCCCCAGCTACTAAAAATACCAAAATCATTGTTCTTTCCAAGAATCGTTTCGATATCTTTTATTCCCAGTGGATATAGATATTCTATTTTGTATCATTTTCTTAACAAATTTGATATTTAGAAAATCACGTCCATATTACCTTTGAATTTTCTATCCCTGTATCATATTTATGAAAATGATATTTAGTCTTTTGATTTCCGAGTCTAAAGATCAATGAGTAAAGGTAAATTTGATATAAAGTGGGAAAGATACATCGTAAACAAAGTTTCCTTAAACGGAGTTTATTAGTTAACTGAGTTAGATGGTCAAGTTGTTATGATGTTTATCAATGACAAATTCCTCAAGAAATACTACACATGAATGTAAATAAGACTATTTGTAAACATTATCAGTTTATAAATAAAAGTCGATTTTATTTCATGAAGAGTAGTACATTATCATGGAAGGTCACTGTCGTCCTTCTCAAACTTGGGACGAGGACCGCTACTATCCCTATTAAATACATAATTAGCAAAGGAATCAAGCACATCATTGCTTGATCGTACCAAAAATTGGCAGGCAGCCAGCCTATTTGCTTCTTCTTCTTCGGTTTCTCCTGGTTCGAGTAAGAAGTCCAGGATATCCTTCGGTGGCTTGGGAGTAAATGAGTCTTCACCCGTCTCCATCTTCGGTGGAGTTGGGCGCTCTTTAGCACCTTCGTCAACCTTGGAGATGACTTCAGCCTTCTTCATGTTATCTTCGGAAGACATTGTGAATAGAAGGGAATGATGTTGATCTCTACTCAAAGTTATGCTCTATTTATAGGCACTTGATTACAAAGATCGAAGAGATGCGTCTTTCCCAAGATTCGTTCATTATGATGGTTCGTCCATTCATTTATTACATTCATCCGGTGGTTCGTCCATTCATTACAGTCATTATGATGGTTCATCCATTCTTTACAACCATTCGACGATTCATTTTCGATCATCCTGACAATTTATTTCACGCAAAAGTGCGAAGGCATTCTATTGACTTAAAATCAGTTACATTCGCATTTTCATAGAAGATCATCATCTCTTCAGTCAGACAAGAAGCAAGAGAAACTACAAAAACAGACATTTTTGGCTTAGTTACGACGACGCATATGCCATTCTCTCAACCATTTTGCATATAAAGGGTGTATATTCTCGTCCAGAGCAAGAGGGTCAGAACTCCCAGTACTACTTTCTTCAGATATGGGCTCTTCCTCTACAGCTGCTTTGATATCAGAAGTATTTTCTTCCTTGATGGGTGCCAGTTCTTCTTTGGGTGTCACTTCTTCCTGTGTGACAAAAGGCAGCACTTTCTCCTTCATAACGATCTCAGCTTTTGGTGTGAGCACTGCAAGAATTACACAAAGATCAAAAGACACGCTGAATGATTTATTCATGCAGATGACTAATTCACGCAGAGTCGTGAAAGCTGCGTAAATAATTCAACATTGACATCTCTGTCAATACATGAAAAATCACGCAGAGTCATGAGAGCCATGCTCATTTGCGTGAAACACAGAGCTTCGTAAACACGAAGATGTGAAGTATGGCCGACCCTAAAGAGGGGGCATACTTTATTAATATCCTTTGCCCTAAGAAGGGGGGATATATTTCTGAAGTTTATTATTTGTTTTAAGAATCCTAATTCTATGTGGAGTTCATCTTCATCAAAGTTCATCTTCATCAAAGTTGTCTTCATCAATTCGTATCCTCATCACTTACGCTGCATAGGTGGATGAGTAACTTCGCGGCGAGGAAGTCTGTCAGTTGAGGCACGCGAAGAAGTCGCAGGGGCCTTGCCCTTAGCCTGAGTGTCAGTCTTCTTGGGCGCCATTACTGTTGAGAAGGAGAAGAAGAAGTCGGGAAAGATGAAGTTCGTCGGGGAAGATGAAGTTTTCTCTTCTGTGGATTCTCTCTCTTTAAAGCAAGTAAAGAAGGAAAGAAGTGGTCTATGGCTTATTTATAGGCTCATGAAGAATTCTAAACGGCATCATCATTACTTGCCTCGATATTTGGAGATTTGCACGGGATCCTAACCGCACAGAATCCCAACAGTCCAATCATTTCGGAGTAAATCTTTCATTTAGGTCATCTCAGCGTGACTAAAATCATTTTATCATCTCTATTTCAAAGTATTTCGAAATAATTTATCATTTTCCAAAAACTTTGAAGGGGGTTTTGTAGGCCTCAAAAAATGAAAGTCACGCTGAGTTGATCAAGACAGTGTCTAAAAGTCATGCAGAGTTGATCAAGACAGTGTCTAAAATACACGCTGAGTTCTATCAGGCCATTTCCTCTTCGAATATACGCAGAGTTTATAGTACGCAGGGACAGCTCATCATGTGTCAGAGTGTCATTATGACTGACAACACAACAGTCAAAGGAATGTCTCCTCGTATGCCACGTATGCACGGAACTCGAGAGATCACAGCCGTCTACTGCATGACTTTCGAAATCTTCTTCAACAAGACTCAGCCTTCACCAAGTTGGCGTGACTAATGGAGCTTATCCTCATTTAATGCGACTGACAAGGCAATCAATGGCAGGGATTTTGTGTCAGTCGAGGCACTTCGAATCAAGACAGCTGGCACTTCTGACTCAAGTCTGCGTGTATTTTGAACTTCTACGTTCCTTCCTCAAGCTTGCGTGAATTCTGAGCTTTCTGCTTCAAAGTTGGCGTGAATTCTGAAGTATTCTGCCCCAAGTCTGCGTGGATTTCATTCTTAACAAGTTTGCGTGGATTTCATCCTCAACAAGGCTGCGTGGATTTTGTCTTCAACAAGTCTGCGTGGATTTCATCTCAAAATTACCAAATTGGAGTACGTGGCAGCCATGCCACCGATCTCTCACATGCGTGCCCTGTAACTTGCACACGACTCATGCACGATTGCCATGTGTCCAACAGTTACAGGCCACGTCCAGTAACTACCCATTAACCTTGCGTGTATTTGAGTCCTGCGTGACTTTTCAAATATGCACTGGTTATGAAGTAGTTATCTTTTCAGTTATTTTTGACTCTACAAATAGAGTTCTTTTCTCATTCATTGTACAGAGATAGCTATCTTAATTGCTGTCGAATTTTTGAGAGCTTTTCTTCTTCGTATCGTCCAAGGGATAAAGCGATCGTCTTCTAGATCGGATTCCTACAGTTATAATTTTCCCAGATACACAATAAATAAAGTGAATTTATTTATGGAAAATATAAGACAAGATTAGAAAGATAATGAATGATAGAGATACACAAAAGTAAATAGAACGTGTTCGGTAATGATAGTATTGTGGGCGAGCTAGCCTCCCCACCAGTGCATAACAATGTACTGATAATCCCACATTCTGCATGCAGGATGCAGGAGACGTCGGCGGGTGCGGAGCTTCCATCGAACGTGCTAAGGTGCGGAGCCAACTCTGGGGCCTTGGGACGTTGCAGAGGCTGAAGCACCCTATACAGGACATAATGTATCGGAACATCGCCATGAATCATTCCATCTTATAAGCCACTTGGCACGCCTTTTATGTTTCAGAGAGAGAGAGCTTGAGCGATTTGTAATATCGGCCTAGCGCCGCTTGTAAACTTCTTGAATATCAATAAAGAGATTTGAATTGGCTTCAACTTGTGTCTGTTTACTTTCTGCTGCAAATAGGGACACTCTATGTGACTCTGTGGCCTAGCATCAAATCGGTTGTTTCTGGACTTGGCCTTACAAGGGCACAACCTAGGCTCGTGCGGCATCACGCCTTAGCGGGGACGATCGTCCTACGGGAGCGGGGCGTGACACTAGCTAAGGGAATAATCCCATCTTGTATGCTTGTATAGAATATAGAAAAGAACATAGAAAATATGAGAACTCTCGCATCGTGCTCCACGCTCGTGCTAAGGCACAAGCTTACGTTCAAGTCCCTTATGCGTTCAACAATGAAACAATGAATGGTTTACAACAATAAAACGAAAAGACTATCAACATAGTCGTTCCGAGTAGAGTATAGCAACATTGAAAGACTATGGGACCGATGGGTCGCCAAGGCGACTCCCGTATTGGGAGTTGCGTAATACGTGAATGAATGAATCAACGAATGAATGAATGAATACGTGAATGAATCAATGAATGAACGAACAAATGAAAGAAAGAAAGAAAAAAAAAGAATACATGAAAGATAAGAAAGAAAAGAATGGTTAGCGACAGGTGTGACGGGAACGTGCGACAGGGCTCGCTCCCCGCGCTGCACGGACGCCAACCTGGTCGATAATGCATTATGGCTAAGGGTTAGCCTACGACGGAGATAGCCGTTATGTTAAAATGACAAGATAATACAAACTGGTCGTGGACAAATGGCACGGACGATGGGGGGTATACCATGGCCGTGAAGTGGAAGGATTCTACGGCACGGGCGATAGGGGAAAAACCGTGGCCGACCTAGGCGGAATCAAAATGAGACTTACGGGCTGCTTGGGTGCGGGCTTGGGCACCCAGGTGACGTAAGTACAGGGTATTTCAAGAGACTTAACGGGGTGTACCAGCCATCACCCTACGCTAATTTGAGAAATACCAAGGGAGAATATGACCAAATGGCTTGTGATACCAGCGACTGGTGCATATAGATTAAGTGGACTTTGCTGGTGGCTATCCACGTGCAAGTCCTTGCATTGAAATTAAAGTAATCTAAGTTAAATAAACAAGTGCCTACTGAACGGCTTGAAATGTATCACACCAAATGATAATGAATACTTCGTACAATGAGTTAGAGAATACGCCTACGACGTGCTAGAACCTGAGGCATGGACACGCCCTTGATATTGAATGTTTCCAAGAATCACGTTATGTTATTACATATGAATTGTTGACTAACTTGGTTTACTTTGGACAGGAAAGGCCGGATGGTAAGTATGGGTAAGTCGTGCATGTTCCGTGCGACACTTGAATTTGTCAACACGGGATAGGTTATGACATATGCCATGAAATTGATCCTAAGGCAAGATTAGAAAGACAATGAATGATAGAGATGCACAAAAGTAAATGGAACGTGTTAGGTAATAATAGCATTGTGGGCGAGCTAGCCTCCCCACCAGTGCATAACAATGTACGGATAGTCCCATAGTCTGCTTGCAGGATGCAGGAGACGCCGACGGATGCGGAGCTTCCATCGAACATGCTAAGGCGCGAAGCCAATCTAGGGCCTTGGAACGTTGCAAGAAGCTGAAGCACCCTATACAGGACATAATGTATCGGAACATCGCCATGAATCATTCCATCTTGTAAGCCACTTGGCACGCCTTTTATGTTTCAGAGAGGGAGAGCTTGAGAGACTTGTAAACTTGGCCTAGCGCCGCTTGTAAACTTTTTGAATATCAATAAAGAGTTGAATTTGCTTCAACTTGTGTTCGTTTACTTTGTGCTGCAAATGGGACACTCTGTGCGACTCTGTGGCCTAGCATCAAATCGGCCGTTTCTGGACTTAGCCTTGCACGGGCGCAACCTAGGCCCGTGTGGCAACACGCCTTAGCGAGGACGATCGCTCCTACGGGAGCGGGGCGTGACAGGCTTCGATCTTATTGAAGAGGTGGCTCAATTTTCGAAGGTAGTGGCGGCACACTCGAGGAGACAACATGTCCCACGAAGAGGCGCAACAATCGAGATGGCTCCTCGAGAACCGAAGGGGCATCTCGATCTCCGAGAACGGCACGATCTTCTAGACACGACACAGCAGTCGAGGAGGTTGCCTCAAGCTTCACGACGAGGATGGCGAGCTCTGGTCGGCGTTGATGGAGTCGACCACGGCGATATGGCTCCGGTTGTGGTGGTGGTGGGAACGACGGGCCTCCGACAAAGATCACGGCGGAGTGCGACGGAGATCGGTGGTCTTTGACCGAGAGGCCACAGGAGAGAGAGTGAAGAGAGAGAGAGAAAAAGTAGAGAGAGAGACTATGCTGTCAGAATGATATGATGTGTCAGAAATTTGCATTGTACTGTGTGCATTTTATAATAAAATATTCTGTGTGTGCGTGTGTGAGAGCTGGGAATGGCAAGATTGTAATAAAATGTAGATCTGTGGGAAAAATGATAAAACTGTAACAGATTTTCAAAATTTTAAATTACAGATTTCAAATTCCAAAAATTTAAACAAATTTCAAAATAGATAGTTTAATAGATTTTCAAATTGCTAATTGATAACTAAATTAGTTAGAGAATAACTAACTAATATCATATTTTCGAAATTTCAAATATTCCCTCCAACAGTTTTTTTTAAAATTCAAAATATCCAAACTGATTTCAAAATATTCAATAGTTTTCAAACAGATTTTCAAATATTCAAACAATCAACAGATATTCAAAATATTCAATAATTCAAAACAGATTTCAAAACAGGTTTCCTTAATTACAAAATTATTTAATAATTACCAACTGTCAATTAAAAATAGTTTTTCTTTAATTATTAATCAATAATTAATTTCGAAAATAGTTAATTAAATTATCTATCACTCATTAGGAATCATAAAGTAGTATTATTTAAAACAGTTATTCAATAAATGTCTAGATAGCAATTAGAAAACAGGATGTTATAGTCAACACTGATTAGTAAAGTACCACTAAACTACTAAATTAAAATAATAATGATAAACTTAATTACTAGTATATTCATCAAAGCAGAACTTTAATTATTAATAATTAAACTAGACTTGATTAATAAAACAAAAGTTTAAATAATTTGATTAAACATAAAGTAATAGAATGATAAGTCAATTACAAAAAGTGACTAGTACAATAATATTTATCAAGATTTTCTATTAACAAAAAAATAGTTAAAATGGTAAAAATAATAATAATAAGTGGAAAGCAATATTGAAATTTTCAATTAACAATATAAGAAATAAAATTTCACAAAAATTCGATGTAGGGAGTTACATTTATTCTTTTGTGGCGTTTAGCCCCCGCGCACATGTTTAACTCGTATTTTGGACCTTGACATTTAGCCTACGGGCCTAAACATGATTTGCGTATTTTAGACTATAGCTAGAGCTTATCATGTATGACTATTACTCTTGTTAGTTCTTCACTTTGTATTACTAGCTTTATCATCATCCATGTACGTATAGTTTGGGTCGCTTTACTATTTTATGTCTGATGATCATATTTCTTGTACCTTGCATATTTGCCTGTGATTGAGATACCTAGGATCGCTTGACCTAGGATTGACTGTTTGCTTGTAGTAGTAACCCCCATGTCTATACAACTTATTTACGTTATTTCATGGTACTAGAATACTTTGGAATACGTAGCTGGCCTGTTCCGTCCCTACTTGCCAATATTATGGTTCTAGGACGTGACACAATGTGACCTGCAAGAGGTCGAGTTGTGGATGACCCTCTTGAACACATAAAGAAGCGGGCAATTATTTTTGGAATGGGGGTAATCCCTGTAATATTCATGAAACATAGGGGATGTCTGTCACGCCCCAGATCCGAAATACCGGGGGACGGGGACGGACTTGGCCAGCTTCGTATTACGGGTAGAAGAAATACCGAATAATACGATCAATGCTGTAAAGTAGACAAAGGGGTGCATACTATATACAAGTCTCGCTAGGGTCACATGACATCTATTGTCTCAATCAATGAATCAAGAAGCAGTAAATAAAGAGCATATATAATAAAGCGGTAAGGCGTCCCAAATGCTCGGTCAAAATGTTCTTGAGATCTGGCTTTACAAAACATAGCCAGATGATATGATAAGGTATACACAATCGCTATCAGCTGCAGTCTGAATTAATTATAATTATGTAAAAGCAAGTGCTAGACAGTCCGACTAACATGTCTGTACCAAAACGACAAAAAGTAAAGTAACTATCAAGACGAGTAGGGAGTCAAGAAACCCACTCGTGGCCTCCTACGGTCATCCTTCTAGTATTGACCATCTTGAGGGTAGAAGTAAGTTGAGTCCTCGGGAGCTGGCTCTAGATCTGGCCATGCAAAACCAGAGAGGTTAGACCTCCAATAGCAAGCACCACAAAGGAAGCACGACATGAAGAATTAAAACCAGTAACAAGAGTTAAGGATATAAATAAGATATATAGATCTTTGCCTCTTACTAAGGTACGCCTAGCGTCTTGACACTCAGAACCAACTCCCCAACGAAACAAGGATAGATGTTGACCCGTCATGTCAGGACGTTCAGCTTACCTCAATAGTTGGCAAAGTAGGATACAAACCACAATCAAATCAGTTTAAGCGGCCAGGCAATTATTACGGCTTACTACTAGTGAGCTTCAAGTTACCCTGGAACCATGCATTAGGGAATTTTTCAGTTCCTACTATAGACAAATAAGGCTGGTCGATCCAATAATCAGTTGCGCCATGCGGGGAAACGAGTCCCAGCGAGATGCTCGTCGATCGGAAAAAGTAAACCGGATACCACTCCCTGCCCGTGTGGTAGATATGCAGTATCCGTGGGAACCAGCCGGCGTGTCGGGACACTATTTGTCCCAAGGGCGGCCGTCATGTAAGAACTCGAAAATCCATTCTCTCCATGCAGTAATTATTTTATTTAGCTTAGTTGGCCCTATGTTAATTGAAATCTCATGTCGTGGATCATGAGTATTTCGCATGTGTACTTTCGTACAAGGTACGATATGCGTAACTCTTCGACGATACCAGTGCGGTTGGGTTGTAGGTCCTGCATAGCATAATACAACAATCAAACCTATCCACGGGATAATCATGCCTTGACAGTAGGATACACGTGCTGCTTTTGTAATACGAAATTACTTATCGGTGCCATAGCACCTACTCAAATTCATGTACATAATTATAAGTTGTAGATCAGCACGGTTACATTGTCAATGATCGGGATCAGCCAGTCATTCTCAATGGTTTATACATGAACGTGGCCCATTCAGTACAATAAGACGACTAGCCAGTCTCTTAGTTCCAGACATAGGAACGCATGATCAATATTAAGTCAGGATAACAATCATTGTCAATTCGTGACAAGGCATGGTAGTCAAAAGTTCTATATCAAGAATAAGAGAAACTTGCATAAAATAGTTGGTAACATATTCTTGAAGCCAAGAAAAAGATCTACAACTTTTATGTTGGAAGCTAGGAGAAATTCGGGCCAGAAATCAGTCAAAAAGAGCATCAAACAATCAAAATCAGCCAAAAATTAGCCTCATGCGGCCAGAAATGCTTATGCGGCTCAAAAATTCTTATGCAGCTCAAAAATGCTCATGCGACCAGAAATGGTCATACGGCCAGAAATTATTATGCGGCTCAAAAATGCTCATGCGGCCAGAAATGGTCATGCGGCTCAAAATTTCTTATGCGGTTCAAAAATGCTCATGCGGCCAGAAATGGTCATGCGGCCAGAAATTCTTATGCGGCTCAAAAATGCTCATGCGGCCAGAAATGGTCATGCGGCCAGAAATTCTTATGCGGCTCAAAATTTCTTATGCGGCTCAAAAATGCTCATGCGGCCAGAAATGGTCATGCGGCCAGAAATTCTTATACGGCTCAAAAATGGTCATGCGGCCAGAAATTCTTATACGGCTCAAAATTTCTTATGCGGCCAGAAATGGTTATGCGGCCAGAAATTCTTATGCGGCCAGACACTATTCATCGTCCCTGCCAGAATCAGGACAGATGAACATAGAAGTTTGACCAAAATTATTTTGGCCATAACTTCCTCAAATCAAGTCGAAATCTAACTTTTCAAAAGCCAAAATTGGGTAGAATTGAATTCTCTACCACATAGAACAATCAAAACATGGAAATGATGAAGTTTGATAGATCAAAACCCAAAAAAACTAAAAAGAGAAAAACTTAGATCTACACAAGGCTAACCATGGAAAACAAAAACTACAAGACCTAAACATGTAGAGAAAGAAGAGACAAACATAATAGACTAAAAATAAATGGGGATGCATAAAATCCTCCATGATGTGCAAGATATACTTGCCTCTCACAGGTGGGTTAGGGTTTGGTGGAGGAGTAAATGTGAATAAATGAAGAGAGAGAATGAAAGAAGAAGTTTTATTTCAAGGTCAAGTAGATCTCCACCATTCATTCTCTCCAACAAATTCAAGCCATCCATTCCTTTCCATGTTGAACCGAACCAAACCAAGTTGGTTTACCATGAACCGAAATGAACCAAGTGCCAAAAAAGCAGAAAATAAAATACAGAAAAATAATTAGCATAAAATTAAAAGAATTAAATACAAAATAAATGCATGACAGATACTAAATAAATTCGGGCAAGCGGTATACGTATAAGAATATGCATTTTGGGAACGGAGAGTGACATCTCTACCCACCTTAGATAAATTTCGTCCTTGGAATTTCAAATCCAAGCAGGTTAGAAATATCAGGGCCACGCACAAGCAATATAGCGAGCAATCAATCACCCTATGATACCAATCAACCACTAATCTGCAACTATACTATCAATCCATGAAACCAAGCTACTAATCATACGGGGATATGCATGTGGAATCAAGACAATCAAGGCATATGGAAATAAAATATACCTTGTGAGTCAAAAAAGTACGGGTACCGCGATCGGATATCATCCTCCCGCTCCCACATTGACTCTCCTAAGGAGTGATGGCCCCAAGCAACACGAATAAGGTTAATTGTTCGGTTCTTGAGTATCTTCTCCCTTCGGTCCAAAATGGACACAGGCTGCTCCTCATAAGACAGGTTGGTACCCATAACCAGCTCAGAATGATCGAGGATATGACTTGGGTTCGATACATACATATGTAACTGAGATACGTAAAATACATCATGCACCTCTCTTAACGAAGGCGGAAGGGATAAATGATAAGCAACATCGCCTACCCTATCAAGGATAACAAATGGGCCCACGTATCGCGGACTCAACTTCCTGTGAACACCAAATCTAATGACTCCTCGGGTAGGCAAAATCCGCAAGAACATGTGGTCTCCAACAGAAAATTCCAACGGCCTACGGTGCTGGTCTGCCCAATGATGATGTCGATCCTGTGTAACTCGAAGTCGCTCTCTAATTCCCTTAACAACCTCAACTGTCTGGACAATCATCTCTGGTCCCAACATCTTCCTTTCTCCAATATCATCCCATGCCAACGGTGATCTACACTTCTTACCGAACAGTGCCTCGAATGGAGCTATTTGAATACTATCCTGGTAACTATTATTATATGAAAATTCTACTAAGTGTAGGTGACTCTCCCAGGATCCTCCAAAATCTAAAGTGCAGGCTCGTAACATATCTTCTAAGGTCTGAATGGTTCTTTTTGATTGTCCGTCCGTCTGCGGGTGGTAAGCCGTACTGAATCTTAACTTGGTACCTAGGCTCTGATGTAAACTCATCCAGAAATGCAACGTAAATTGGGTATCTCTATCCGACACAATACTGACAGGAACACCATGTTGCCTGACGATCTGGTGCATGTACATCTCTGCTAGCTTTTCTGTAGTCTGCCCTACTCTGAAGGAAAGGAAATGTGCTACCTTTGTAAGTCGATCCACTATAACCCAGATGGCATCCTTACCACTAGGTGACCTCGGTAATCCAGTCACAAAGTCTATTGTGATGTGTTCCCACTTCCATTCCGGGATAGAAAGTGGCTGTAATAATCCTGCTGGCCTCTGCTGCTCTGCCTTCACTTGCTGACATATCAAGCAACGGGAGACGAATCTAGCTATCTCCCTCTTCATTCCGTTCTACCAGAAATGTTGTTTAATATCCCTGTACATTTTGGTACCTCCCGGGTGAATAGAATACTGAGAACTATGGGCCTATGCCATAACCTCCTTTCTGATATCTCCATTAGGCACACATAGGCGCGATCCATACCTAAGTGTTCCATCCTCATGAATTCTCATCTCCTTCCGGAGTCCTGACTCATATTCTGTCCTAAGCTTCTGAATCCTTGGGTCCTGTGTCTGAGCTGCCTTGATCCTGTCTACCAAGTCAGATTGAACTTGTAGACTAGCCAAGATCCCTACATCTCCAGGAAGTATAATCTCAATGCCCATCTCTCGAAGATCCTCTAGAATCTGCTTCTGTGATGTCAACATGAATGCACTGCCCCTTCTACTGAGGGCATCCGCTACTACATTAGCCTTGCCTGGGTGATACTGAAGCTCTACTTCGTAATCCTTGATCAATTCCAACCATCTCCTCTGTCTCATATTCAGCTCCTTCTGAGTAAAAATATACTTTAAGCTCTTGTGGTCGGTGAATATATCTACTTGATTGCCGTACAGGTAATGCCTCCAAAGCTTCAAGGAAAATACTACGGCCGCCAACTCCAAATCATGAGTCGGATAATTCTTCTCATGGTCTCAAAGTTGTCTAGATGCATACGCTATCACCTTCCCATATTGCATGAGGACACATCCAAGTCCCTTACCTGACGCATCACAATATACAGTAAAACCTCCGGGTCTAACGGGCAATGTAAGTATAGGTGCCGAGATCAATTTCTGCTTCAAACTCTCAAAGGATGCTTGGCACTCTGCCGACCAGACAAATGTCACATCCTTGCGTGTCAAACGGGTCATGGGTGCTAAAATTCTTGTAAAATCTGACACAAACCTTCGGTAATATCCTGCCAATCCCAAGAAACTCCGTACATCTGCTACTGTCTTAGGTACTGGCCAACCTTCCACGGCCTCTACTTTTTTAGGATCTACTGATACTCCGGCCCCCGATATGATATGCCCCAGGAATGAAATTCGATCCGACCAAAACTCACATTTACTGAGCTTGGCGTACAACTGGTTTTCTTTCAAAACCTGTAATACCTTCCTGAGGTGACCTTCATGCTCTTCTTTGCTGGCTGAGTAAACGAGAATATCGTCGAGGAATACAACGACAAATTGATCCAAGTATGGCTTAAAAATACGGTTCATCAAATCCATAAATATTGTTGGAGCATTGGTCAATCCAAACGACATAACTAAAAATTTGTAATGCTCGTACTTCGACCTGAACGCTGTCTTGGGAATATCCTCCTTCCGAACTCTAACTTGATGATATCCTGACCGAGGATCTATCTTGGAAAATACTCTGGCTCTGCTCAACTGATCAAATAAGTCGTCGATCCTTGGTAGTGGGTACTTGTTCTTTACTGTTGCCGTATTGAGTTTCCTATAGTCAATGCACAATCGGGATGACCCATCCTTCTTTTCTACAAGTACCACTGGTGCTCCCCATGGTGATTCACTATCCCGAATGAACTTCTTCGCCTTCAATTCTTCTATATGCTGGTACACCTTGGCCTGCTCTGAATCTGGCATTCTGTAAACTCGATCCGATACCGGTTCGGTCCCTGGCACCAATTCTATACTGAACTCGACATCTCTCTTCGGTGGTAAACCTGATAGTTCTTCCGGAAATACATCAAGAAACTCTCCCACTACCCTCGGGACTTGAACTCCTTCTAATGCTGCTACGACTCCGCCTGCCAACTGTTCTGTTTTCGACCTGACCAAAGCGAACTGTCCCATGCCTGGAATATCAAAAGATACGCTCCCTCTGTGGCAATCTATTGTAGCATGACTGTCTTTCAGCCAGTCCATGCCCAAGATAACATCAAAATTTCCCATAGAAAATTCTATCAACCTAGCGGGTAAGGAACGCCCGCACACTACGATTCTATATGCTGGAATAATCCTACTAACTCCTATAAGCCCATTACCAGTGAGTATATTCAACCTCTCTGGCAATGCCTCAAATTCCAATCCTAGTCGTGTTGCAAATCGTGTAGATACAAATGAATGTGATGCTCCTGAATCAAACAATGCTACTGCGGGAGATGAGGAGACGAGAACGTTACCGGCCACAACGTTCCCAGATGCCAATGCCTCCTCCAAGGACAGATTGAATGCCTGCCCTTGGCCTCCATGCTGATTTCCCTGCTGCGGCCCTGCCCGGTGTTGCTGCTGGCCCTTGCCTCGATGATGCTGGGGTAGTCTCTGGTGTTGCTGCTGTATCGGCGGTTCCTGCTGCTGAAACATCTGAGCTTGTGTCAATAACGGGCGTTGAGCCAACGATTTTACTGCTACCGTTGGCCCTCGATACTGGCCTGCTCCTAGTGCTGGCAGGGCAGGAAATGGTTGTACTGGCCCTCCTGGCCTCGAACTCATAGGGCAAGTAGAAACCCGGTGATCCGGGCTCCCACATACCAAGCATAACCCATTAAATGCCCGGCATATATTCTTAGTGTGCCCTACCTTCCCACAATAAGTGCAACCCGCGGGTGGCTGCTGACTCTTCCTCTGCTGCTGTTGCTGTCTAGCTGGTGGTGCTGGCCCTCGTACCGCCACATCATGAATGCGGACGCCAGGGGACGGTGCTGTCGATCGGGGTGCTGCTCCCCCTCCTCCTTCCATCTGGTTGTGAGACCTCTTCTGGCCCCCAGCCCTAGTCGCCATCCTCTGGGTAGTAATCTCATGCCTCCGGGCCGTCGTCAGTACCTCATCAAAAGTCTGGTAGTTATGCCCCTCTACCAGTTGCATGAGTTCAAGCTGAAACCCTTGTTGAAACCTCATGGCCCTATGGCTCTCCGTGGATACCATCTCCGGGGCAAACCTACTCAATATGCAGAACTTCGCTGCATAAGCATCCACGGTCTTTCCAGCCTGCTTGAGGCTGATGAACTTCTGTTGTAGCTCGAATTGAGCTACCACTCCATAGTACTTGGTCTTGAATCTGGTAAAAAAATCATCCCACGTAATAGGACGCCTGGCATCTACTTCCTCTGATTCCCACCAATCACGGGTGAGATCCTGGAGTAACAACTTTACTTGGTATACTTGCTCCTTCGTTAGAACTTTGGCTGCCTTCAAAATGGTCTCAATATCCTTGAGCCACGTATCTGCTGTGATAGCATCTTCTGTACCTTCGAAATATCGGGGGTTGTACTTGTAGAATCGGGCTGACGCTCCTGAATCAGTCCTCACTCCTCTTTCTAATGCCGTCTGCAAGCCTTGATTAAGTAAAACATTCTGCTCTTGTTGCTGAGCATGTATCTGTTGCTGGACCAACATCTGATGTTGTTGCGTGGCCATCGTCCCTCTGATGATCTCTAGGAGGGCTGGTGTATCTACTGTCCCCGGGGTGGGCGGAATCATCGGTGAGATCGGAACCTCCGGATATTGCGGCCCAACGGCTGGCTCTACTATCACCTCTGCTTGGACGTGTTCTTGGGGAAGCACTGGCCCTTGCTGCTGACCAACATGGTCCTGCTGCTCTGGTCGTTGTTGCTCTGACGCGGAGGAGGAGCCCCTAATACAGGGGGCAAGAGAACAATCAAACGACCGGACAGGAAAGATCAACAAAGTCAAGGGATATCGGGGTGTCAAGATGGGATCGAGAGCAGCGAATCATGAGATAAAAGGGAGAACATGTGTGATTGAGACCTCCTATAAAATAAAAGCACCCCATAAGTCTGAATATAGACCTGCATGGGCCACCACTAAAACCTTGTCACGTCCCAGACCCGAAATACCGGGAGACGGGGACAGACTTGGCCAGCTACTGTTTTCCATAAATAAATTTATTTTATTTATTGTGTTTCTGGGAAAATTATAACTGTAGGAATCTAATCTAGAAGACGATTACTTTATCCCTTGGACGATGCGATGAAGAAAACTCGAACTTCGAAGAACTTGGACAGCAACTGGGCAATCTCTCTGTTCTCTCTGAATTGATTGTCGTGTCTGTTGAAGATGAAGAAACTCTCTTTTATAGAGTTCTGGATAACTGTTCTGGGCATACGCTCAGTCAGTTACTTGACGTGTGCATAACTGCAGGGACGCGTGGCGAATTCTGATGGAGACATGTTGGAGTGCGGTTGAAAGTAGTGGAGTATATCTAGGAGAGATTGATGGCATGGATGCCACGTTGCATAACTTCTGAATAAGTGGGTAACTGAGTATAGGACACGTGAGAACATGTGTTGACTGTACGTTTGAAGACATCCTGAATGTAGTTGCTGTGATGCGCTGTCTTGTTTGAAGAGGAGTCGTATGGAGTTCATACGCTCACTTAGCTGATACGGAGTCGTATGGAATTCATACGCTCACTTAGTTGACAAGGAGTCGTATGGAGTTCATACGTTCACTTAGTTGACAAGGAGTCGTATGGAGTTCATACGCTCACTTGGTTGGCAAGGAGTCGTATGGAGTTCATACGCTCACTTGGTTGGCAAGGAGTCGTATGGAGTTCATACGCTCACTTGGTAGGCAAGGAGTTGTATGGAGTTCATACGCTCACTTGGTTGGGTCGTATGTCTGGAGAAGTAGACACGTGGCTATCCTCAATCTTCTCTGATATGCCATATCTCTCAATAACTGACAAATATCTCTCGAGCGTCGTGTTTGCGGATATGACGGCTGATAGACTGTCAGAAATGACAGTAATGATGGCTTTTGCATTTATGATGACTGATGAGCTGTCCTCGTAAGAGACAAAATCAACTCTTCGAAAACCCATACGACGGTTAATCTTCCTATGGCAGCTGTCTTTGTACGAAAGACGAAGTGTCAGATCATCCCTCATTTAAGCGTATGCTGTGCTGTCATTAAGGAAATAATAAAATATTTACTGTGCGTATGGCCTTTGAATGAGCGTACGGCTTTGGCTGAGCGTATGGCTTTAAGCGTATGGCTCTGGCTGAGCGTATGACCTTGAGCGTATGGCCTTGGCTGAGCGTATGTATATCTTTGACTTGGTCTTATGTCAGCGTGTCATAATTTTTCACACCCTACAAGACCCCCTTCAAAGTTTTCGAACTTTATGATTTTCAAAAGTTCGAAATTACTTAGAACTTTAAAGTGGGAATAAGTCTTGACACGCTGGCATAAGTTTGTTATTTTTCCTTGATATCAGTGCATATCTCTAGGGATTCTGTAGTTAAAGAACGGCCGCCGTTTGAACTTCCTTTTCTTCTATAAATAGGTCTTTCAAAATCTAATTTCTTTCTTTACTTCTGCATTTGTCTTCGAGAGAAAAAAAACTCTAGAACTCAAACTTTCTTCTTCTTCGATCCAATCTTCATCAATGGCACCCAAGATCGACTCTGCTGCGAAGGGAAAGGGGAAGGCTCCTGTAGAGCCGTCTTGTCCTGCCGCCGCCACTGCAACGACTAAGAAGACTTCTGATTAGCGTATTCCATGAAGCGAACGCCCATTGAAGCCCCTCTATGGTGAGGACGAAGATGATGAACAGTAACTATTCCCTTTTTAGGGCTCTGGTTAGAACAAAATCAGAAAATGTATTCCCTTTTTAGGGTCAATACATTAGAAAATACACTTCCCTCTTTAGGGTTTAGTCGTATTCCATATTTTTCGTTTATACGAAAAATATGTTTGGAGCGTATTTCTGTAAGGTACGCGTATCTTTGATAGAAATGTCAAAATACGCTGATCTGAATGAATACGCTATGTCAAGTTGCCTTATTGAGATACGCTGACTCCTTTGTTAGCGTATCTTGATGAACATCTTGTTAACCACATGCTGATATGCTTTAGGAAGAAGATTTAATCATTCTCCAATCTTTGAATAAAAAATCTGAGCATAGACTTAACTTAGATTTTATCACACGCTTAGGATAGACTGAGCGTAAGAGTGATCTCTGAATCTGTCATACGCTTAGGACAGACTGAGCATAAAATTGATCTCTGAATCTGTCATACGCTTAGGACAGACTGAGCGTAAAATTGATCTCTGAATCTGTCATACGCTTAGGATAGACTGAGCGTAAAATTGATCTCTGAATCTGTCATACGCTTAAGATAGACTGAGCGTAAAAGTGATCTCCAAATCTGTCATACGCTTAAGATAGACTAAGCGTAAAAGTGATCTCCAAATCTGTCATACGCTTAAGATAGACTAAGCGAAAAAGTGATCTCTGAATCTGTCATACGCTTAGGGTAAATTGAGCGTATGTTGACCTTTGAACTTGTCATTCCTTTGTGTTGAAGATTTTTAACTTCTTATTCTCCTTTTGCAGTGGATATTCTGGCCCAGGAAGCACAGTTTGAAGGATGTATAGGGAATAACTATAAGAATGACCTATCTCATGTCAAATTTCTCCAATTTGATGGACCTTCCACAAGAATAGCCCTTCTGAAAAACCAGGAGAATGAAACCCTGCTGAATTTGATAAGTGGTCTGCCACTACAGAGTGTGGATAGTGCTACCCAATCAAAGCCGACGTTTCTATTTGGGGATGCTATTGATATAAACTCCCAGCCAGGTCTTGATAAAGTGTTATACTCATATTATAGAGATGGTGATGAGAATCAGCCATTGTACTTGACTGGATTGTCCAAAAGCATCAACATAGCTCGCTTATTCCATGCGAGTCATCAAAGGCAAATGGAGTGGAATATTACTCCATTCCGTCAAGCGAAAGCTGGATGGATAGGATACAGTCAGGGAAGATTCCGCAGTGGTACTGAACCACATGTCTCAGTCTTGCGAGGATTACTGCCAGCCACCATCCCTCCTGAGGACTCTACACTTTTGAGGCCAGTTAGAGTCCCGATTTTTGCAAATGAATTTATTCAGTTGAAGAGTGCCGTCTATCCAAAACAGTCTATGAGACTTACTAGTCTGGTAAACCCGGAGAATACCTGATAGACTGTTCTTGTGAGATGGATTCTGAACAACTATGGGGAACAGTTGAAGGTGATAGGCTTATATAATGCCGTCAAGTGTACGGCTTATGGTTTTAGGCCGAATCCAGACTTGTTTCTGGCGCTAGCGAAAAGGTACAATTATCGTACCGGCACTTTCATGACTCCGAAGGGCGACATGGGATTCGCCCTCCATAAAATGGCATACATTTCTCAGTTGCCAACAGGAGATTTGCCATATGAAGAATATATTCCTTTTATTGATGAAATGAATAAGATCTCCGATGCCAATCCATTAATTCTTTATGTTTTCGAAGAATTAATGTGCCACTACGGTATATGTAAGGCCTTTTATAAGTCAAAAGGTGCAGAGGGAGATTCAAACTGTTATTCTTCTAAGTGGATGGCCTACTTATTCCAAGGCCATACTGAAGAAACTCAGAAGAAGAAGAAGACTGAACAGTATGTTGGTCATTTTCAACCTCTGAGTCAAGCTGAAATTGACAAGTTAATCCGGGAAACCACCCATGATGACATCATCGTTAAAGAGGATGAAGGCACCTATAAAGCTGGTGATAGGTTGGAAACCTATATAAAGCTAGGTAGCCAGAAATTATCTGATGAAGGTCATTTGGCCGGATTTCTATCCCTCTGGATGAGACGATTTGTAGTACCTGGCACCTGTTCCGCAGACAGAATGACCAGAGGAGTTGTATTTGCAGCAGTCCGTCTGACTTTCGGGTACAAGATGGATTTGTTAACTGCGATGACATGCCGTCTGAATGCCGGTTTAAGGGCATATGCAGACAGAATGTTTGAATTGGCGAAGAAGGAGCTCACAACTTTTCCGTGGGTAGAAATACCCTTTACATATTTGTATGGGTGGCTGCTCCTCCATTTTGAATCTCTAATGAATGTTGGAATGGCTGGACCAGATGACACCTTTTTGGAAAGATATCGTCACACTCCAAAGTGGAGATATGACACTCTGACAGATTGCAGGACTATATTAAACAGGGGAGAGCTATGGAGTTTCGCCTGTGTTCCTCCGCCTGTTGGTTATGAGACCATGTCTGGAAATTTGATTGATGGCACGGGTGCCAATGAATTGGATGATATTCAGCATGAATGGCTGAAGATGA
Organism: Iris pallida; assembly: GCA_029216955.1. Classification (NCBI taxonomy): domain Eukaryota; kingdom Viridiplantae; phylum Streptophyta; class Magnoliopsida; order Asparagales; family Iridaceae; genus Iris; species Iris pallida. The sequence continues at coordinate 4,815,364 of JANAVB010005600.1, forward strand.
TCAGGCCATCCCACTTGATCTGTCGCCGTGATGATATAACCTATTTGGAGCCATATCTTCCGAGTAGGTTTGCTCGGCAATTTGGTTATGATCAGTTGTATGTAGGGAATACAACAACCTGCTTTAGCCATCAGGGCGGATTAATCGATGGTGTCAGGGCCTGGATATATCATATCGCTAAAGGTACTGGTGCTACCTTTTTAATGTCAGATTCGGTTACCTATCGGAGAGGAGCTAGAATGTTGGCGTCTTATGCCAAATTCTATGTATCAGCGAATACCTTTGATGAGAGATTCAGCATCTCCGAAAAAAGCTTCATCCATGTTGATAAGAGATCAACAAAATTAGCCCGGCCAAGAGATTGTCATGACCGAGAAGATCCTCTTGCTACTGATGAAGTTTATGAAGAAGTCTTGGAGAATCTCTTCTTTGATGAACTTCATCAGCCATTACATGTACCAATTAGAAGTGCTGGGGAGAGTATATCTGCTGAAAGTACACCGAAGAGAAAACGGGGCAAGGGTGCTTCTGGGCCTGCTCCAAAAAGATTTACTCGAGCAGAAGCTCGTAGTCGGGGAGGGGTTACTATCCCGGGAACTTCTCCTGTTTTGAGCCGACGAATCAGAGATGCTGATGAAGCAGGTAGTGACTCCAAAGATGATTATCCTACTATTCCATTAACGAAAAGAATATGAAGGAAAGTGATAGTTTCAAAGACTAAATCTGTCATTTATTTCGATGCAGAAAGTCCCACCAATCGTGCTGCACGATTAGCTGCCTTTGCTTCTTCTGTTAAGACAGAGCCTGATGCAGAGGATATGGATGAACATGCTGAACCATCTATACCTGCTGATATGGAGTTGATTCCGCCAATGGCCGATGATACACAAGTGACTAGTCAACCTGCGGTAGAGGCCGAGATTCAGACTAAAACAGCTAATGACTTACTGATTTCGAGAGAATCAGTGAACGAAGCAACTACTCTCGAACCATTTGCTGAAGTTTTGGAGAGCCATAAGAGTGACGAAGAACAGGTTGACTATGAACCTTCGTCTCGTTCCTTTGAAGATAAGGACATGGAGATTGAAGACGAGTCACCGACTGAAACTCATATTGACGAACTGAAGACAGCTGGTCAGCATTCGGGGTTGATTCCAGAGCCGGAACGCCTTCTAGAAGTAGAAGTTCGTGTTCCGAGCACCTCTGGGGCGGGCAGTAGTTGTCACGACCCGCACCCACTGTGAGGGTACGAGAGCGTAACAATGCCCAGCCTACGCCGTAGTGTCGGCGGTAGAACGCTGTTCTAGGTCATGAACTATAACTAACATAATATGAATGCTCTCCATAAGGAGGCCAACACAGAAGTACAACTCAATCACAATCTAGAGATAGAATATGGCACGATAAAATAGATAAGAGAATCCTCAACCGAGGTACAACAGAAATAAAATACAAGTCTCAACATCTCTACAATATACAAACTCTGAATCAAGAACAACAACTAAACATAAAAGGAAAACAGTCTAAACTATCTATACTAAGCAAGGTATCGTCCTCAGCAGCTGCCTGAACCTTCCCTGGGGTCCAGGTCGCGAGTGTCAACTAAGCAAACTCCAAGTAAGGGTGCAGGGTGCCTCATCATACTCTGTAAAATTTTCAACAGGTCCAGTCAGGACGGGAGCGAGCATAAAATATCTCATGCAGTTCATATCATGTTAGGAAATATAAAGCATACAATAGAGTAAGGTACATGAAACGCTGAAAGAAAGAAGTATATGAAAAACAATAGAAATTTAATAACAGAAAATATCTAAATATGATAAATAAGAACTGTAAGTCTACTGTGATTTAGAGTACAATATGGTTATGTAAATGGTCTAGGAAAATGTAATGGTAACTCCATTATTCGCGGGTGTACAATAGACATATACAATAGTTATACAATGTTGTACAATAGGATTTGATTACATAACCAATTCTACTCTCCCTCCCCAAATCAATACACAAGGATCTACTCCGGTTACGTTATCTTGCACAATAGTGTACAATGTTATACAATATATGTACAATATTATACAATAGATGTACAATGTTATACAATGGATGTACAATATTATACAATGGATGTATAATATTATATAATAGATGTACAATGTTATACAATAGTTGTACAATGGTCTATCCCTGGGACTCATGTGATACTGAGAGTACAATATGCACAAGGAGTATACAAGGATATGGGTATTCAATAAATACAATATGTAAGTGAAACGCACATCACAATATGTATTTAGTAAATACAAGAAGATAACATCTCAGAAGAAGATCCGTATAGTACCAATCCGTGATAATGATCGTGTCAGCATCAAGTACAGTAATCTAGAGCAAGAATATAAATCCAGACAAGTATAAAACGGTCAGAGAATGTACTCACCTCGTTTCTGAATGTCTGAAGTAAATGTATTGTCCGAGATGAGGTACCTGACTCCTAGTTAGAGCAACACAAGTCAAGATGTACACAGGGTATGATAAATATAATCTACAATGCATCTGCATGCTGTCTTGGTCAAACTAGACTAAAGTCAACACTTGGTCAACTCCAGTCAACTAGACTAGTCAAATTAGGTCAACTAGGTCAAATCCTAGCCCAACAAGTCTAATAAGTCTCACTTGGCCTAACCAAGCCTAGTCTAGCAATCACACACCAATCACAAGGCTATACAAGCCAAACACAAGCCATCACATTCAATATCATACATAAGAGAAATAAAGCTAACATGTAAAGCTATGTGTGTGTGTGAACATGGAGGTGTACATGAAAAGAGAATTCAACACTAGGCCCTATATCACATATATGTATATATAACTATAGGAAAACTCTATTTACCACAATAACACATTTAGCCATGTATAGTATATATATATATATAGAGAGAGAGAGAAGAGCATGTGTATGTGTTCATGGGTGTGTGTGTCATGAAAGTGCACAAGAACATGTGTGTATTATCATGGAATGAGTGTTAGGTAATGTGTGAGTGAGAGTGTCAATGAGTGAGGGTGTGAGGGTTATATAGTGTAGTGTGCATTGTGTGTGGAGTGATAGTGAGGCATGACAGTTGTGTAGCAAAGTGTCAATAGGAAGTTAACATTCACATATATGAGTTCTCATGTATCTCTTATTTAGTGAAACAAAACTAAATTCCAGTTTTATTCCTAACAAGGCTACATATATTACATCTATTATTACATTACATTCATGCTTGCATTAATTCATCATTCATTTATTCTCTTGCACCACTATATGCACCATACATTACATACTATGGAACCTACATATTCATTACAAGCCATACTTATACATGCTTATATTAGATATGATACTTACACCTTATACATCATTTATTTAAACATTTACTCATGCTTGCATTCTCTATTTAATTACATAATGTATATACATTAACATGGGTTAAAATTAAATAGAACATTATATTACACACAAGGGTGCACAAAATGCATATGCCGAATAGTAACTCCTACTAATAATCAATACGGTACCATCTCAGCATGAATTAAAATCTAGGATTAAAGTATGTTATAGATCTATGTGTTAGCTTTCCGAAACTTCAAACGGATCGCGTTTTCGTTTCTGGAAACTCCCGAAATCACGAAAACACCGAGAACGCGTTTGTCTTTCATACAGCTGACACTCAAATAATTTTCCAGAAAGTTACAAAAATAATTAGGCCTATTAATACATGTTTTTGGAAAGCTAACTTCAATACGCTTCTTTTAAAAAAAACGGGAGATTAAGCCGAGCTTTGAGCTAGAAGTTATGACATTTCTAAGTTAGGGCTGAAATTAAAAACGTGGATAAAAATCATGACGGATTTGGGTAGTTTGAGACAAAAGAACACAAGTATATAACATAATATATCAAGAACTCACTTTCTACACTAATATATATATATATATGAGACACTATAGAACACATCTCCAATACAAAAATATGAGATTAAACATGTAATAATTCATTCATACATAACAACAACACATAGTGTGTCCAAATTTGGGATTTTCTCACATGGACACAACCACAACACAAAGGACACTCCTATGACCTCCAAATAGACACGAAATGGACACAAATGAAGATACAACTATGGAGGTCATTCCTATGGGTTCAAAATAGACCTATATGCATGAGGAAATGAAAATAAGAAGGGATTTATACCTCCCGGTAGATCGAATCGAAGAAAAGCCTTCCCGGAGCGACACCGACACGTAGAGATTCCAAAAGGACACGAACGAGCTCCGAATCCTCCCAAACTTGGGTAGCTTCCTCCTTGGCTAGAATGGAGAAGGAAAGAAGAAGATTTGGTGGCGAAATGGAAGGATTTGGTGGAAAAATTGCTAGGGATTGCTCTCTAGAAATTTGGAAAAGAACAAGAGAGAGAGTGTGGATGAGAATAATGAAATGAACTTGAGCCTATCCTCTCCCAAAGTGGCTGGCCATATGGGGCTATTTGTCCTATTATGGTAAGGTCCAAAATGCCCCCACTAACCTATTCTATGAGTATTAGGAAAGGGCTAATTGGTTGGGGCTAAATTAGTCATTCTAAAGTCTCTAATCATACTAACCTTATCCATAATAATTAGTCTAACCTCTAACTAAAATATTTCTATCTTGTGGACTAAATTTAATATCATGTGGACCATGCCTAACTAGTGTGTGGGTCCCACTAGAGTCAAACTACCCCCGGGTCCCCGTTTCATGTCGGATTGAGTTGAAATTCGAACCCGACTCAAATAACCCCAAAACAATATCATAAATAATAAAATGATATCAAAATAATTCAAAGAGGTCAAATGCAAAAATATCCTTAGGCCAAAAATAACATTAAAATATCATAATCACATGGTTAGGCTCTAGGTCAAACAATCTCTAGGGTTTCACTAGCAAAACGTCAAAACCACAAGTCATACATAGTTTAAAATAATTTAAAAATCACTAAAAATCATAATATGAAATAAATATCATTAAATAATAATTATAATTATAAAATTTCAAAATTACCCTCATCTGGAAAACTAGGTGTTACAGTAGTGAAATAAATCCAGTGTCAGAAGGCACTCTAAATAGACTACGGGCCGGGCTGAATGATCCCAAAGAAACAGAATATGAGCCAGCTTCAGGTAAAAAATTTTATTCAGCAGAGTTTTATCTTTTCTTTGCTTTATTGTCTTTTAATTTTGATTAAGTTTCTTTGACTCAAAAAGTTGTAGGAACTGCACCAGCAATGAGCTCGACTCAGGCCCCACTTGTTCAGACTGATGTGGGTAAAGGAAGCTCACGTTTGCCCAGTTCTCCAAAAGTACCTACCTCTGTTCCCAGAATAGAGTCTACTCCAGCTCCTTCTTTTACAATAGCAGCGACTCCCGATTTTGAAACAGGGATAGCAAGGGTTATGGGAATGTATTCAGAGATCATCTATTCATTTCTGGATACATTCTCTAGCCGACTTATGAAGGATGAAACCATGCCTTTTTCGAATCTTCGAGCGGCGATTAATTTCCCGCTTTTAGCTTTGAGACAGGCTGGTTATGAGAACCAGTGTACCTTCTTTGAGCATCTCTTAGATGATTTAGAAGCAACCATCCATAAATACTGGAAGATAAAGAAAGAAGATATTAAATCTTTGACTACAGCTGAGATTACTCAACTAGAACATGAAGCTCAAACTCAGCATGCTGCTCTGAAAGAATTCATCGCTCTGTCATCTGAAAAAGTTAATGGCGAAGGATGAAGATATAATAACCACTCATCAGAAGGTAGAGCGTCTGGAAGCAGAAGAAACATCTGGAGCTGAAGAACTCAAGAAATTAAAAGAAGAATTAGCTCGTCTTCAGGAGCGCATTACATCTATAGAAAAAGAGCAATCTGGTATTATGGTTGCTCGTACAGATGAAGCCACTCGCTATCAACTCCTACAGCAAGAGCGGGAACGGATGCAGGCTGAGCAAATTGCAAAAACTAATCGCCGCAGTTCTGTTATTATTAATTTTGACCAACAAATGGTTGCAGTCGTAGCAGCAGAGCGAATTCAAAAAGCTCATGAAGAGAAGATGAATGATGTAATTGTTCGTATTCAGGAGATAATTACTCCTCCTAAATAGATCTTTTACATTTTTCATGTCTTGAATTTTGAGATTCACTTGTAATCAATATTTTTGATCTTGACTGAAGGAATGAATATCTTGACTTGATTTCAATTTTGTGGATGATATTTTTGTAGAAAACATGTTCAGAGGTAAATAATACATGATATATTTTAATAGAATAGAATATACAAATGAACTTTGTAATTCTATCAGATGATATTAAACCAAAGATAATTTTAGTTTAATACTGATTAGAGAAAACAGAATTCAGATATAAAGATATCTTTGAACTCTATTTTCCATGATCTTTGGACTCGAAAATCAAAAGACTAGATATCATTTTCATAGAATAGAAAATATGATACTGAGACAGAAAATTCAGAGGTAATATGGACGTGATTTTCTATATGAGATCTTTATTAAATCCACTGGGAATCTAATAAGACAGAATATCAAATTCTCTGGGAAGATGATACGTGGTAGAATATCAATTTCCGCTGGGGATAATGACATCAAGACAACATTTGTGGGGGAAGAATTAACTCTGATTTTATATTTGCAGAGGAATAATCATGGTAGATGGAAATATCATATATTGACGAAATTTATACATAATATTTCTTTAAGAATTTGCCATTGATAGGCATCATCGTGACTTTACCATCCATAGAGGTAAGCTGATATGCTCCGTTGGAGAAGACTTTGTTTACTATGAATGGACCTTCCCATTTCACGTCGAACTTGCCTTTGCTCATATGTGTCATAGTCATCGGACGTCTGACGGTAAGGACAAGTTCTCCTTTCCGATATGCTCTAACTTTCTGTCACGACCCGATTCCCAAATTGTTGGGCCGGGCCGAGCCATGTCCAGCCTACGCTTGATTAGAGCGTAGTAAGCTGTTCTAGACAGTCAGGTAATAATGATAAATATGCTAATAATTAAGATAGTTTAAGAATGATCACAACACAGCTTCTATATAGATAGATGAAAAACCACTAAGTTTGATAATAAATAGTACACAACCAAAAGTAGTACTGGAGACAAAGTCCAGTTTAAAGGTACAAAACAGCGTCTGTGATAATAACCCAACACTAAGTCAAACTAAGCAGCTAAGCAGGATTCCCTGCTGGAATATCCTCAACTGGAGCTCCATAGTATGGGTCACAAAGCATTTCTTCCTCGGTCAAAATACCTACAACGTTATCCTGTCAGGACGGGAGCAAGTACAACCTCTACTACTAAAGTACTGAATGTATAATGCAAGAGATGTACAACATGAACATGGTATGATAAGACTGAAAAATAGACATACTGGAATCATGGTAAATCATATAAAGCGGGAAATCATGGTATATCTTGATTATCATTTTAAGACACTCTTGTCAATTGTGGCATATTGTACATTATGTATTAAAACTGGAGCAGGTATGAGATCGGTCAATAGGTGCTATGCTAGTTTACTGCAATGTACGTATGTACATTCCACAAGTCCAGAAACTACATTTTTAGTTTATTGCAATGTACGTAAGTACATTCCACAAGTCCAGAAACCGCACTGCTAGTTTACTGTAATGTACGTATGTACATTCCACAAGTCCAGAAACTACACAATTAGCATACTGCAATGTAAGTGAGTACATTCCACAAGTCCAGTAACTATACTATCAACTCTCTCATAACCCAGTAATCATCATGTAAAAGATACGGAAAATAGTGTAAAGCATGGTGGGAACTGGCAATAGTATGAAACATGTTATGATTTGACTTGCTACTCCAAGGATCAGCATTCACATGGGTTGATTAACATTCTTTTATCACATAACAGTGTTTTAACATGTACAATTAACAAAAGACTTACAACTGGATTAATGGTAATTTAACAAGGTTGTCACATGTACTTAACATTAAAAGACAGTAAATGAGTTTGTAGATGTACTTGCCTGGAGCAAAGCAATGCAATGACAATAAAGCTAAGATGTAGAGTGTCCTGGCACTGAAAGCATATATATACTCAGACTCTAAGTTACAAGTCAATATAAATACACTAGTGATGTGAGAAGGCCAAATTGGACATTGGCTAGGTGAACTTAGCCTAGGGGTTCAAAGTGAAGTGATTTGGCATCTAAACTAACACATGGGTCTCCCATATTAAGGCTGGTTAGCAATCCAAATACTAGAAATACACAAAAATCACAAGTCATGACTTAGTCATAATTATTGGTAAAATAAACATTCTGTGCACTGTGTTCTAACAATTTTAGAAAATACTAAAAATCTCCAATAAATGCAGAATAATATACTGACAGAAACCTTGTTAATTATAGAAATTTATTATAATTTTTTTGGGATTTATTACCCAACAGAAGTTTTTTAGAAAAATCAGTTTTCATAAATATACAGAAAGTGAGTTCTGGTTTCATATGCCAAACTAGGGGCAAAACAGTAAATTAAATACTACAAAAATTATACTAAATTAGCCAACTTAACAAAGTATCTAAAAACTATTTTTCCATAATTTTAGCAATACTCTAAGTATTTTTAGAAATCAAAAACAGCAATGCACACAATAATTAATTATTTGCGTATTTTGTCCATGTATATAATTTGAACCAAAGTTCAAATACAGGACCCAAGGCCATGAATCAAGTCTAATATGACTTGTACAGGTCTTGAATGTGTGAAAACACATTTGAGCCCAAATACCCATGCTAGGCTTGGACATCAAATGGTTGCAGTAATTTAAATACAGTAAAAATATAACTTGGTAAAAGTACAAGAAATAATATTTAATATTTTTAATAAGATACAAAATAATATATACATACATATGTTGAAAGTACATATGTCTATGTATGAGGAAAATACTTAATTTATAAAGTATATATATATATATATAAATATATTTAAGAAAAACTTTTAATTATATGGTGTATATATATAATATATATATACACATAAAAGTATATACATATATACAAACAAACATATATACAAAATTTACTAAATATAAAAATATATATACATATATATAAAATACTGTTATAATACAGTATATACATATATATATACTAATATATATATATACATATACATATATATAAATATATATATATATAAAAACAAAAAGAAAAGAAAAGAAAAAGAAAAAGAAATGAAAATAGAAGGGGGGCTCGAACTCAGGCCAGCGGGGGGGGGGGGGGGGTTTTAAACACTGCGCGCTGGCCAGTGGGCCAGCGGCCCGCTTTGTTAGGAATAGGGTTTCAGTTCATTTTATTTAGCACAGAAATTAAATGGGTTTTTACCCGTTAAGCAAAGCCCAAACCCGTTAGTCTAGTTTACAGTTCGTCTCGTGTCCATACAGTCCAGGACACGAGAAGTTGAAATCTGACACAGAGTCGACGTGTCCGTGCCCAGCACGACACGTACGACTCGGCTAACACGTGTCCAGCAGCATAGTCATGTCCCCTGTGTCTAGGCGAGTCTCGTGTCTAAGTTTGGGACACGCACGACACGAAACAGAGTTCGTTACCTTCGTGTCCGGCGACTGGGCTTGGTTTCGAACGGCGAACGGAGTCGAACGGCGTCGGGACGGTGGCGCTCGGGTGGCGATCGCCTCGTCTCGTCGGGGCGAACTCGTTGATGGTGGTGGTGGTCGATGAGGGTGTCGGGATGGTGAGAACGAGGCTTCATCGGAGTTAGGGTTCCGGGAAAGAAGATTGGGGAAGAACGAGGCTGAACGAGGTCGGGGTGGTTCTGGGTCGTCGTGGGGGTTTTAGGCTGGCCTGGGGGTCATTTTATAGGTGTTTTAGGGCGGTGGGGGTTGCCGGAAAATGCGGAAAAGATCGGCCGGTCGTCGGGACGTGGCCCTGGTCGTGGGGATGGGGATGGTGGTTTTGTAGAAAAGCCCCTAGAAGTTTAGGTTTAACGCTTAGGTCCAAACCATGGTCAAATGCAATTAATAATTTGCAAACTGACCCCCGCGGTTTAGTTTGCAAAAATAAATTTGCAAAGGACAATTAGAAAATTACAAACAGTATTTAAAACAATCTGAATAATTGCAAACCTATTTAAAACAATTTTAAATAATTGCAAAATGATATTTTGGTATTTAAAACCCATTTAAAATCATTTAAAAATACAGGAAAAATTCCTAATATTTACTATAAAATATTTTAATACTAAAAATAATCATTAATGGCCAATTATCACTAATTAACAAAAATTTGAAAAACAGGGGCTGACAAGTCTTCCCTCCTTGAAAAATTTCGTCCTCGAAATTTACAAGAACTAAAGACACGCGAGGCAACTAACGTTTTAAAATAATTACAGCGATGACTAAGGCTATCTCCTAATGATCGAATGTCTATGAAACAGGTCTACTGGTCAATGGCTTGTCTTATGAGTGCAGCTACTAAATGATGGTTTGGTAAAAGTCTAATGACAGGTTACTTAATGAGGCACTAGAATCAAACAGTCATATGCAAATAAATCAAACCTGTGGCACCGTCTGTCAAGTATTCTGGCTCTGGCTCTGGGCCCTGCACTGGTACTGCTGCCTGGATGGCTAAAGGGTATGCTCTCCCTGAAGGTCCTCTGGTAAATGGCTTCGCCTTCGGGCACTCCCGAATCATATGGGTGGAAGACCCGCAAGCAAGACACTGGCTCAATTTCTTCCTACAGATGGAGACATCGTGCCCTGGCTTTTTGCAGAAGGCACAAGAGACCCACTTCTGCTGCTGGTGCCCCAGATCTCGGGCAAATGATAACTGATGCTGAGGATGAGCTGGTGGAGAATAGGCCTGCTGGTGCTGGGTAGTCGTCCTCTGCTGGAAAGTCTGGCGCTTGGATGGCCCGTCATGATGTGTGGTAGCTGGCCTCTTGCAAGACAAAAGACGCTCCTCGATACCTCGGGCTCTCTCCAGTAGCTGGTAGTAGTCTGTGATCCCGTTGGCCACTAGTAAGATGCTAATGTCCGGGACAAGACCATGGCAGAATCTGCGAGCCATCTCCTCCGGGTCGGCTACTAAGCTCGGGGCAAAACGACTGAGTCTGCTAAACTCACCTGCGTACTCATCGACTGTACGGCTCCCCTGTTGCAGGTTTTGGAATTGCAATCCCATGGCAACTCTAGCGGTGGTGGAGAAGAACTTCCTCTTAAACTGGATCTTGAATTGCTCCCAGTTTCCTCTGCCGCCAATGAACATCGTCTCATTTCTGAACCAGACCCCTGCCAGGTCTGCTTACAAAAATCCTGCTGCCTCGACCCAAAGGTCGTCAGGTAATCTAGTCCCTATGAGCTTCCTCTCTACGGAATCTAACCAGTCATCAGCTACAACTATGCCTTCCGTCCCAAGAAACTCCTTCGGTTTTAGGTTCATAAAACTCTTGATACTACCTAGCCTCAATTGATGTTCTATAGGTTGCGAGACGGGGGTATGCTGAGTATTCAGGAGCCCCTGGATCAAAGCCAGTAATTGGGTTCCGTCAAGGGAAACAATAGTCTGGGAAGGTATGATAGGAGGTGGGGGTGGAGGCATCTGGGTCTGCGGGGTAGGAGGTGGTGGAGGTGCAAAGTCTAATGGACCTATCCGGGTGGTAGGGAGAGGTGATGAAGGTGTACCGTCACCTGAGGTGGCGGAATCGGGAGAGTGTGTAGGGTCCATCTATTTATAAAAGACAAAGGAATTATAAGAATAAAGCAAGCAGTCATAAGCAAACAATTTAGTTACACTATCGGTCCTACGCTGTGATGAGTTTTCCTATGTTGCAATCCTAAAATTCCTCTAGGTGTTCTAGATGTCGTTCCTAGTGTTATCTAGTTATCCTTAATTTCTGCAGGCGTGCTTGGTACAGTAACGTAACCAAACAACTTTAGTCAGGACCTGCATGGGCCACCAAAAAAACATGTCACGTCCCGATTCCCAAATTGTTGGGCCGGGCCGAGCCATGTCCAGCCTACGCTTGATTAGAGCGTAGTAAGCTGTTCTAGACAGTCAGGTAATAATGATAAATGTGCTAATAATTAAGATAGTTTAAGAATGATCACAACACAGCTTCTATATAGATAGATGAAAAACCACTAAGTTTGATAATAAATAGTACACAACCAAAAGTAGTACTGGAGACAATGTCCAGTTTAAAGGTACAAAACAGCGTCTGTGATAATAACCCAACATTAAGTCAAACTAAGCAGCTAAGCAGGATTCTCTGCTGGAATATCCTCAACTGGAGCTCCATAGTACGGGTCACAAAGCATTTCTTCCTCGGTCAAAATACCTACAACGTTATCCTGTCAGGACGGGAGCAAGTACAACCTCTACTACTAAAGTACTGAATGTATAATGCAAGAGATGTACAACAGGAACATGGTATGATAAGACTGAAAAATAGACATACTGGAATCATGGTAAATCATATAAAGCGGGAAATCATGGTATATCTTGATTATCATTTTAAGACACTCTTGTCAATTGTGGCATATTGTACATTATGTATTAAAACTGGAGCAGGTATGAGATCGGTCAATAGGTGCTATGCTAGTTTACTGCAATGTACGTATGTACATTCCACAAGTCCAGAAACTACATTCTTAGTTTACTGCAATGTACGTAAGTACATTCCACAAGTCCAGAAACCGTACTGCTAGTTTACTGCAATGTACGTATGTACATTCCACAAGTCCAGAAACTACACAATTAGCATACTGCAATGTAAGTGAGTACATTCCACAAGTCCAGTAACTATACTATCAACTCTCTCATAACCCAGTAATCATCATGTAAAAGATACGGGAAATAGTGTAAAGCATGGTGGGAACTGGCAATAGTATGAAACATGTTATGATTTGACTTGCTACTCCAAGGATCAGCATTCACATGGGTTGATTAATATTCTTTTATCACATAACAGTGTTTTAACATGTACAATTAACAAAAGACTTACAACTGGATTAATGGTAATTTAACAAGGTTGTCACATGTACTTAACATTAAAAGACAGTAAATGAGTTTGTAGATGTACTTGCCTGGAGCAAAGCAATGCAATGACAATAAAGCTAAGATGTAGAGTGTCCTGGCACTGAAAGCATATATATACTCAGACTCTAAGTTACAAGTCAATATAAATACACTAGTGATGTGAGAAGGCCAAATTGGACATTGGCTAGGTGAACTTAGCCTAGGGGTTCAAAGTGAAGTGATTTGGCATCTAAACTAACACATGGGTCTCCCATATTAAGGCTGGTTAGCAATCCAAATACTAGAAATACACAAAAATCACAAGTCATGACTTAGTCATAATTATTGGTAAAATAAACATTCTGTGCACTGTGTTCTAACAATTTTAGAAAATACTAGAAATCTCCAATAAATACAGAATAATATACTGACAGAAACCTTGTTAATTATAGAAATTTATTATAATTTTTCTGGGATTTATTACCCAACAGAAGTTTTTTAGAAAAATCAGTTTTCATAAATATACAGAAAGTGAGTTCTGGTTTCATATGCCAAACTAGGGGCAAAACAGTAAATTAAATACTACAAAAATTATACTAAATTAGCCAACTTAACAAAGTATCTAAAAACTATTTTTCCATAATTTTAGCAATACTCTAAGTATTTTTAGAAATCAAAAACAGCAATGCACACAATAATTAATTATCTGCGTATTTTGTCCATGTATATAATTTGAACCAAAGTTCAAATACAGGACCCAAGGCCATGAATCAAGTCCAATATGACTTGTACAGGTCTTGAATGTGTGAAAACACATTTGAGCCCAAATATCCATGCTAGGCTTGGACATCAAATGGTTGCAGTAATTTAAATACAGTAAAAATATAACTTGGTAAAAGTATAAGAAATAATATTTAATATTTTTAATAAGATACAAAATAATATATACATACATATGTTGAAAGTACATATGTCTATGTATGAGGAAAATACTTAATTTATAAAGTATATATATATATATATAAATATATATAAGAAAAACTTTTAATTATATGGTGTATATATATAATATATATATACACATAAAAGTATATACATATATACAAACAAACATATATACAAAATTTACTAAATATAAAAATATATATACATATATATAAAATACTGTTATAATACAGTATATACATATATATATACTAATATATATATATACATATACATATATATAAATATATATATATAAAAACAAAAAGAAAAGAAAAGAAAAAGAAAAAGAAATGAAAACAGAAGGGGGGCTCGAACTCAGGCCAGCGGGGGGGGGGGGGTTTAAACACTGCGCGCTGGCCAGTGGGCCAGCGGCCCGCTTTGTTAGGAATAGGGTTTCAGTTCATTTTATTTAGCACAGAAATTAAATGGGTTTTTACCCGTTAAGCAAAGCCCAAACCCGTTAGTCTAGTTTACAGTTCGTCTCGTGTCCATACAGTCCAGGACACGAGAAGTTGAAATCTGTCACAGAGTCGACGTGTCCGTGCCCAGCACGACACGTACGACTCGGCTAACACGTGTCCAGTACCATAGTCATGTCCTCTGTGTCTAGGCGAGTCTCGTGTCTAAGTTTGGGACACGCACGACACGAAACAGAGTTCGTTACCTTCGTGTCCGGCGACTGGGCTTGGTTTCGAACTGCGAACGGAGTCGAACGGCGTCGGGACGGTGGCGCTCGGGTGGCGATCGCCTCGTCTCGTCGGGGCGAACTCGTTGATGGTGGTGGTGGTCGATGAGGGTGTCGGGATGGTGAGAACGAGGCTTCGTCGGAGTTAGGGTTCCGGCGAAGAAGATTGGGGAAGAACGAGGCTGAACGAGGTCGGGGTGGTTCTGGGTCGTCGTGGGGGTTTTAGGCTGGCCTGGGGGTCATTTTATAGGTGTTTTAGGGCGGTGGGGGTTGCCAGAAAACGCGGAAAAGATCGGCCGGTCGTCGGGACGTGGCCCTGGTCGTGGGGATGGGGATGGTGGTTTTGTAGAAAAGCCCCTAGAAGTTTAGGTTTAACGCTTAGGTCCAAACCATGGTCAAATGCAATTAATAATTTGCAAACTGACCCCCGCAGTTTAGTTTGCAAAAATAAATTTGCAAAGGACAATTGGAAAATTACAAACAGTATTTAAAACAATCTGAATAATTACAAACCTATTTAAAACAATTTTAAATAATTACAAAATAATATTTTGGTATTTAAAACCCATTTAAAATCATTTAAAAATACAGGAAAAATTCCTAATATTTACTATAAAATATTTTAATAATAAAAATAATTATTAATGGCCAATTATTACTAATTAACAAAAATTTGAAAAACAGGGGCTGACACTTTCACCTTCCGGTTAAAAGCTTTTGAAATTCGGGCCTGGTACAGCTCGATATTTTGCTGAGCTTATAATCGCTTTTCATCTAGAGCTTCCAACTCTTGAAGTCGAAGACGATCATTATTCTCTGTTGTAAGTTCATTGGAGATTGCAATTCTCAGAGAAGGAATCTGGATCTCGAGGGAAAGGACTGCTTCATATCCGTATACCAAAGAGAAAGGCGTACACCCGGTCGCATTGCGAACTGTAGTGCGGTAGGCCCATAAACATTCACCGAGTTTATCGCTCCAGTTGCGTTTATTATAAGAAACGAACTTTTTTAGGAGTTTCATGATGGTTTTATTGAAAGCTTCTGCTAATCCATTAGCTGCTGGATTATATGCTGTAGAAGCTAGGTTATTGATTCGATGATCGTCGCAGAACCGAGTAAATTTCTGGCTGACGAACTGTGGTCCGTTATCATGGATAATCCGTCGAAGAATACCGAATCGATAAATGACATGATGCTTGATGAAGTTGATGACATTGGAAGTTTTGACCTCAGATAACGGGATTGCTTCAGCCTATTTGGAAAAGTAATCGGTTATTGCTAGAATAAACCGGTGTCCTTTTGATGATGGTGGGTTGATGGGACCAATGATGTCCATGCCCCAGGCTTCGAAGGGCCATGATGCCGCTGTCGGGTGTAAGAACTCTGATGGTTGATGGATAAAGTCTGCATGAATTTGACAGGCTTTACATTTTTGAGCATATTGAATAGCATCAGCCACCATCGTGGGCCAATAATAACCCATACGTCGGATGCGATCTTGAAGTTTAGGACCTGGTTGGTGGGCTCCGCAAACACCATCATGTGCTTCACGGATAATCTGTTGTGTTTCTTCACCAACGATGCATCTGGGGAGGAGACCGTCGTAGGTCCGACGATATAGTGTTTTCGTTGTATGATTATAATAGAATCTGAGAGATCGACGTCGGATAGACGCTGCTTCGCTCGGATTATCGGGAAGTATGTCATACAATACAAAGTCCAGGAATGACGTCTCCAGTCTTCGATTATGGCTTCTGTTTTGTTGGAAAAAATATATTCCATAGTAGAATCGGAAGAAGACGAGGATACTCTGTCAAACCTTAATCCAGTGCTAAGGTTAGAGGAAAATTCATCAAGGTTGAGAGAATTTTTGTCTAGATTATGGGGAAAACCCAAAGCCAAATTATTCTCGACGTAGAATAGCTCCCGGTTATAAACTACTATCAGTTGTTGACGTCTGACCGGTATGGCTAGTACAGCGGCAAGATTAGCCAAAGCATCAGCTTCTGTATTACAGGCTCACTGAACGTGTTCAATAAAGAAACCTTCAAAGGAAGAGGCCATAGAGAGTGCTTCTCGATGATAAGGTATCAAATCCTGATGACAGACTTCATATGTACCTCTGATTTGATTGACGATAAGTTTGGAGTCTCCATAAACTTCTAAATATTGAATATCCAGATGTTTAGCGAGTTGAAGACCGATGAGTAACGCATTGTATTCAGCTACGTTGTTTGAACACGATTGATCTAGAGAATAAGCCCTCTGAATAGTCAGTCCTTCCGGGGATACGAGAACAATCCCGACTCCGGCGACTATATCGCCATTGGGACCTATTCTAGATGCTCCATCAAAGAATAGACGCCAGGTAGGAGTTTCTTCAGAAACTAGATTTGAATCCAGAACTTCATCCGGAATCTCATCATATAATTTAGAATCCTCTGGAACTGCATGAGCTGCCAGAAAATCAGCAAGAGCCTGTCCTTTAACTGACTTTTGAGGAATATAATGCATGTCATATTGAGCTAACAAGATTCCCCAATTAGCCAGCCTAGAGTTGAGAATACCAGGTTTCTTCATCATAATCCTGATGGGATTTACTCTGGAAATGACATGAATCGTTTGACCGATGATATAATGTCGCATCTTCTGAACGGCAAACATTAATGCTAGGCATTCTTTCTCGATTGGAGGATAACGCGGTTCAGCACCTGTCATTGTACGACTGAGGTAATAAATAGCCTGTTCATGGCCATCTTTATTTTTCTGGGCGAGTACCGAGAGAATGATCCATGGCTCGAAATATAGAAGGAATAGTATTCCTGAGACGGGAGGTACTAAAATCGGGGGGTTCATGAGATACTGTTTAATATCGTCAAATGCTTTTTGACAATCTTCGTTCCGGACGAAGGATACACCTTTCTTCAGAAGTTTGTTGAATGGTCTGCAGCGTCCTGATAAGTTGGAAATGAATCTCCTGATATAAGCAATTCTTTCTTGAAATCCTCGTAGCTCTTTTAAGGTGCGTGGAGGACGCATCTCTTGGATGTCTTTGATCTTCTCGGGATCCACGTGTATACCTTTAGCGGTAATAACGAAGCCGAGAAATTTACCACTAGAGACGCCCAGAAAGGACTTAGTAGGGTTCATCTTAAGTTGATGCTGATGCATTAAATCAAAGATAGTCTTCAAATCTTGGATATGATCCTCCTTTCTTCGACACTTGACTGCAATATCATCAACATAGCATTCGACTATCTTTCGGAGATGTTCGCGGAATATAGTGCTCATTGCTCGCTGATATGTTGCTCCTGCATTTTTGAGACCAAACGGCATCACTGTATAACAGTATGTACCGATCGACGTTCTGAAGGAAGTATGTTTCTCATCATCTGGAAACATTTTGATTTGGTTGTATCCCGAATACTCGTCCATGAATGACATTCGTTCGAAACCACAAGTGTTATCGATCATGACATCGGTGATTGGAAGAGGAAACTCATCTTTAGGACAAGCCGCATTGAGGTCACGAAAGTCTATACAAACTCGGATCTTACCGGTCTTTTTGAGGACAGGAACGATGTTAGCCACCCACTCAGGATGTTGTTCCTCTCGAATAAATCCAGAAGCCATAAGCTTGTTGACTTCAGCTTCAATTGCATCCATAATGTCTGAACGAAATCGTCGTTGTTGTTGTTTGATCGATTTAGCATTCGGCATGATATTAAGTTTGTGCGTTGCAATCTTTAGATCTAGTCCTGGCATATCCTCATAGCTCCAGGCAAAGACATCGATGTAATCATGAATAAGCTTGATCATGTCTTGCTTATCTGTTTCTGAAAGACTTTCGCTGATGAATATTGGTCTGGGGGATCCCTCTTCACCAACATCAATTTGGATCAATTTATCTTCCATGGGAGGTTCTCTTTGCTCGAACCTGAATTTCCATTGGTTATCTAATCTTTGAGCCCATTGTTCTGATTCGGGTGATATTTCGAAATCATCCTCATCTTCATCATTTTCTCGTGGACCATCAGTAGAGACCATATTGACGGATAAAGTAGAACGATAAAAATCGCCAATACTTGTGTCAGAATCCCAAGAGAGGGAATCGGAAGACTCAGATCGTTCGTCTTCATCAGATTCTGGATTCTCATGGACTGTGTTGATAAAAGAAGTAGGAGCAATGTAACCCAATCCACATTTTGTCCTTCCGTATGTTAAGGGAGGAATTCGAACATGCATTCTTCTTCCTTTCCCATTATTGAGGCTGGTTCTGAAGTCATAACCCATGTTCTTGATGATATTTTTAGACTGTTGACTGTAGCGACGTAGTTATAACCTTTCGGTATCGTCGTTTTTGTCATCTTCTTCCAGATTAGGAGGATTTTGTGGTCCTTTGTAAAAGAATATTGGAGCTTCTCCTGACTTTCTAATAGGGACCACGAAGTATGATTTTTGTATAGACTCTAATGATACTTCTGTATGAAGAGTTTGAACAACTCCTATAGTTAGTGGCTCTAAGCTATCTAGCAATTGTAAATAACTTTGTACATGATTACAAACATCAATATACTGTAAAGGAGATGCTTCATTAATATTAGATGTTGTATTTACAGAAGAAGGTTGAGCCTTAGCAGATTTAGTCAAATCAATGACTAAAGGGGGAGAAGAAGAGCGAGTAGAAGTTTTGTTTCGATTAAGATCGATAACAAAAGGCTCAGAAGAGGTGAGCTCCCTTGAAGAAGATCGTGGACAGGTAGTACGCCCACTGACTGGAATGACTAGAGTATCTGATCTAGCCTGAGAAGATGGAGGAAAAATGGTGCGTCCATTGACAGGGATTATCAACGAACTTTGTGGAGCTTGAGAAAGCAATGAAGTGGTACGTCCACTGACATGAATTATCAATGGACCTTCTTCTGATGATTGAATAGATTGTGGAGGAGTGATACATCCTTTTACAGGAATAACAAAGGTGTCGACTTTTGATGTCTCATCCTCATCCATAGCTTGCAGGACTTTTGAGTATTCATCTTTGTACATACGAGAATCACTAAAGTAAGCTTCAACTCCTCTGAATGGATAGAGATCTGCAACTTCTTTTTGAACCTCCCCATTATTATTAACATATTTGAAGCATTGATGAAGAGTCGAGGGAACAATGTTATGCTCATGCAAGAACGGCCTCTCCAATAGAGCATTATATGAACAACCGTGATTATTAATGATATAGAAAGTAACCTTAGTGCGAAGATTGCCTATTTGGAATTTGAGGCAAATCTTGCCCAAAGGCTCACTTTTCCCTTGATTGAATCCCAGGATGGTAGTGATAGTAGCGGAAAGACTATGTATCGGTATTTTCAGTGCATCTAGCATAGTCTTTGGCATGATACTGAGAGCGGATCCTGAATCAATAAGTAGACGATCAACCTTCATAGAATCGACATATCCTGTATAGTATAGAGGATGGTCATGTCGATTATCCTCTAGCAACATATCGTCCTGCGTAAAGGTAATGTTTGGAATTAATTCCAATACATTATGGCAATGAAGACGAGAGACCGGTTCTGTTTTCGGTTTCTTGAGGAAAGTCAGGCAGGTTTCTGCTTGCAACAGTGCTTCACTCAGAGTTTCTCGAGTCTCTTTAGAGAGGCGTAAGAGCTCGAAGATTGACAATTTGGCAGGTGTATTGGCTAGTTGAGCCAATATGTCAAAATTGTAAGGTCTTTCAAGTCCTGTAGGAGATGACTTCTTCAATGGTTTGTCGAAGTAGATTTGTTGTTTGCCTTTGTCAGCTGCTGATGGTTTAGAAGGAATCGTATCAGCAGGAACATTTGAAGGTCCTTCATTAGAAGTCGGGGCTGGAGTTGCAACTGGAGGGACATCAGGAGTTTCTTCAGGAATTTCAGTATAATCTTTTAGATATATTTTTTCTGACCGAGTTCCGACGAGAATTTTGACTTCAGACTCAGGTTCAAGGTCTACTGAAACCATATTACAATCCTTCATCTTGTTCTTGGTTCTTTTGTGCTTGATGAGAGCTTCAGTCCAGAAACCGAGGCCGACACGGGATTGATTATACTTCAAAGTGAGGGCTAGAGGTGCTTGGAGTCCTTTGCCGGAGCATAGACCAGGAGCGGTAGTTAAATCATAACCCATTTTTGCCATTAATTCACGAGATTGTGAACTATATAAATGGAATGCAGGTTTGTACTTATCTTCAGATCGGGGTACAGTTTTTACCTCCGTAGGTGATGAATTTCCTGCTAAGATAAAAGTAGAAGTTAGAAAAAGGTTGGGTGTAATGCTAGAAGTCACATTACATGACTTTGTCTTCCCATGTTTCTTTTTAGACGGAGGAGCCTTCCGAGGACAAGAGGAAGATGTCTCAAATTCCGTCATTAGATCAGGGTGGATCCACATGATCTCCCCCTTTTTAGTGGTGATGGAAACAAGTCCTTCATTCTGTGCTGGCGGAATATTTACCACTTCAAGGGTTGCTTTGGGGATAGGAACAATCCCACTTTCCACCATTAACGGAGGGAAGTCACCGAACTGCATCGAAATCACATTTGCTGTGACTGTCTTATCTTTAGGTGTTAATGTCACAGCTCCTGATTTAATCATTTCTTGGATCTTTCCTTTTAACACGTAGCAAGACCGGATTGTATGACCCAGCATTCTGTGATATGGACAATATTTTGGATGATCCGTCTTGTTGGCTTCATCCGGCTTTTTGATTTCTGGCAACTGTATTTTGTTACCTTTGAGCAAACATTCGAAAATACCCTGAACATCGTCATCGTCGAAAGAGTATTCTTCTTTTGGCCGAGGAGGTCTCTGCTGTTGATTTGTTGAAGCTGGGGTAGTTTGAGTAGTCATTACCTCTTGGCTGTTGCTCTGGAGATTGACTTCAAGAGCCTCTTTTCCTTTACGATTGTTAGGTCGTGTACTATTGCTAGTACTTTGACCTGATTCTTTGGGAGTCATGTGTACCCCCAGACCTTTGAAGGTCTCTGCACTGACTTCAGCAGCTTTGGCACTGACAATGAAGGAAGGCCAATCTTGGAACTGAGTGGACCCTGTCCACATGCTGATAATTGGTAAGAGATTGGACTTGCAAGTGTCGATAGTAACGGCGTCGGGAGTTCCAAGAGGCATTTTGAGGGCTTCTCTTCTGAATCTTTCAATGAAGCTCTCAGTGCTTTCATTATTTTTCTGTTTGATTCTTATGAGGGCTGACATGGTCATGTCGTTAACGCCTTCATAGAATCGTTCTAGGAACATTTGTTTGAACCTAGCAAACGAAGTAATGCACCAATCGGGGAGACTTCGATACCATTCGTAAGCGGTTCCTTTAAGACAACCAACAAATACCCGAGTAAGGAGGGCATCGCTTGGTTGCAACTGATCAATCATCACCTCAAAGTGATTGATGAACTGACTTGGGGAGGTGGTCCCGTCAAAGAAAGAGATGGTCGGAGGTTTGTATTTTGGGGGGTACGATACCTCCTTCCATTGTATGGGATAAGGCTGCTTGATACCCAATCTCTGTAAGCCGTCTTTTTGCTTGAATGCTTCGAACTGAGACCGAAGATTTTTCAGCTCTTCAGTGACAGCTTCGGAAGATTGCGGTATTATTGCTTGTTGAGCATAATTGGGAGGAGGGACTGCAGCATATGTACCACCCCCAACTTCGGACTGACTCGGAGTGGGCTGTATATGAACATTAGACTGTACCCCCGGAATAGTAGAAGGTTCCGGGTTTGGGGCAACAGGAGTATTTAATACCACTGGTGGTATTGTTTATTGAACTTGCTGAGTTCGCTGTTGAGTTTGCATAAGAGTATGCATCGCAGTTAATGTATCCGCCATAGCTTGTAGCTGTTGCTCCAAGGAAGAAATCCTTTGCTCATGAGCTTCAGAGCTAGTTGAAGGTTCTTGATTGGCATCCACCATATAAGTAGTAATAGTTCGAGGTATCGACGATGAAACGGTCTGTTCCGAATCATCGCTATGGGAGTCAGCATCTTTCTCGGAACTATTCACAGGAGTTAATACTCGGAAATTGGACTCTCCAAGGAAGTCCTCCGTGATCTCAGGGTTATCATTTGGATGGGAAGAAGAAGAGGCCCTGGTCAAAGCTCCGGTCCTGGATCGGGTGCCGAGGTAAACACCGTCTTCAGAATCTGACATAGAATCAGATCGTATTCTACCCCCAATACTTCTGGAAGTCATATTGATAGAAGTATAAAGAGGTTCGTCTTCGTCCAGTATTGGTTCATATTGGATCCGTTCGAAAACAGATCGTCGCTTTGGTGAACAACAACATTGGATTACAACCCGAGGCTGGAAATTACCATAATGCTCTTCGTGACGAATATGAGCAATGTCAAAGACAGATGGAGGGTTGATCCTCCACTTGTTTTGCAAGTGTTCCCGGAGATCTGTAAAAATAGACTGGGAAATATTTGAAGATAGTTTCCGTGTAGAAACTTGTCTTTTATTCTTCTGTCTTTTTGGTTCTTGAGTATATAAAGACCGATTAATCTGAGCGATATAGTTCTCAGCATATTGCGTATCAGAGTCTATTATACTTGCCCTAGTTTGATAAGGCTTCTTTATACCGGAGGTAGAACCGAGACGATTCCGGTTAAGCTTGTTACGAAGATCCATAGAAGATACAGTTTTGGTATCAGTCTTGGATACTTGTAATTTGCCCTTCTCGGATCGGAAAATTTGGAGAGAAGGAAGATGAACATTATTCCGATTAGGAGTCGGTAATAATCCATCTTTAGGGGAAGTAGCCAAAAGGCATTTTCCTTTGTTTGATCTAGTAAGAGTACTAGTCAAATTAACTCCAGAGGTAAAGACCTTAGGAGTAGAGGAATTGACTATAGAGTCGTTCTCCTTAATTGGCACAAGATGTGCAAGTTGTGGGGGAATCATTTGTAGATTCTGTGGAAGAGAACCCCCAGCCTGACTTTGAGAAACAGTCAAAGGACTGTATTTGTTGGCATACGCTGACTTCAGTTTGGCTTTCTGGTCATACGCTGCCTTTTTTCTAGCATACGCTGGCTTTGGCTTAGCATACGCTGCCTGTTGTTTGCCTTTGTTGTACGCTGCCTTTGCTGTATGCTGCCCTTTGTCTGTCATACGCACAGAGTCATTAATGGCTAACGAGCCGACTGCTGTCGTAAGAGAAGAAGAAGAGGAGACTTTGCCATATCCAGAGATGGTTTTCCTTGGACACGCTGACTTGGTTAAAGAACCCATTTTGTCAGCGTGACTAGGAGAAGCCACTGTTGCCTTGTTCAGAGAAGCCGAGGCGGGCTTCATTGAAGTTGAAGACGTATTCTTGTCAGCGTGAGAAGTGACAGAAGCGTCTCGGACTGCCGAAGAAGACTTAGGGACATAGACAGAACGTCCCTTCTTCTTGGCAGCAAGAGGAGCGGAGGAAGCAGTTCGGCCTTCCTTCACTTTGAGCATTTCTTCATAAGCAGATTGGTCGAATTGTACGACCATCACTTTCTTCGTCGAGCCAATCGACGAGGTATCGCATTGAGTTGTTGCTATCTCGTTGGAGGAGACAGCTTTCCCCAGCAGAGTCGCCAATTTATTTTCCATAAATAAATTCATTTTATTTATTGTGTTTCTGGGAAAATTATAACTGTAGGAATCTAATCTAGAAGACGATTACTTTATCCCTTGGACGATGCGATAAAGAAAACTCGAACTTCGAAGAACTTGGACAGCAACTGGGCAATCTCTCTGTTCTCTCTGAATTGATTGTCGTGTCTGTTGAAGATGAAGAAACTCTCTTTTATAGAGTTCTGGATAACTGTTCTGGGCATACGCTCAGTCAGTTACTTGACGTGTGCATAACTGCAGGGACGCGTGGCGAATTCTGATGGAGACACGTTGGAGTGCGGTTGAAAGTAGTAGAGTATATCCAGGAGAGATTGATGGCTTGGATGCCACGTTGCATAACTTCTGAATAAGTGGGTAACTGAGTACAAGACACGTGAGAATGTGTGTTGACTGTACGTTTGAAGACATCCTGAATGTAGTTGCTGTGATGCGCTGTCTTATTTGAAGAGGAGTCGTATGGAGTTCATACGCTCACTTGGTTGATAAGGAGTCGTATGGAGTTCATACGCTCACTTGGTTGATAAGGAGTCGTATGGAGTTCATACGCTCACTTAGTTGACAAGGAGTCGTATGGTGTTCATACGCTCACTTGGTTGGCAAGGAGTCGTATGGAGTTCATACGCTCACTTGGTTGGCAAGGAGTCGTATGGAGTTCATACTCACTTGGTGGGCAAGGAGTCGTATGGAGTTCATACGCTCACTTGGTTGGGTCGTATGTCTGGAGAAGTAGACACGTGGCTATCCTCAATCTTCTCTGATACGCCATATCTCTCAATAACTGACAAATATCTCTCGAGCGTCGTGTTTACGGATATGACGGCTGACAGACTGTTAGAAATGACAGTAATGATGGCTTTTGCATTTATGATGACTGATGAGCTGTCCTCGTAAGAGACAAAATCAACTCTTCAAAAACCCATACGACGGTTAATCTTCCTATGGCAGCTGTCTTTGCACGAAAGATGAAGTATCAGATTCATCCCTCATTTAAGCGTATGCTGTGCTGTCATTCAGGAAATAATAAAATATTTACTGTGCGTATGGCCTTTGAATGAGCGTACGGCTTTGGCTGAGCGTATGGCTTTGAGCGTATGGCTCTGGCTGAGTGTATGACCTTGAGCGTATGGCCTTGGCTGAGCGTATGTATATCTTTGACTTGGTCTTATGTCAGCGTGTCATAATTTTTCACACCCTACAGCTACGTATTACGGGTAGAAAAAATACCGAATAATAC
This sequence comes from Iris pallida, assembly GCA_029216955.1. Taxonomy (NCBI): domain Eukaryota; kingdom Viridiplantae; phylum Streptophyta; class Magnoliopsida; order Asparagales; family Iridaceae; genus Iris; species Iris pallida. The sequence goes on from JANAVB010005600.1 coordinate 4,841,040, forward strand.
GATCAATACTGTAAACTAGACAAAGGGGTGCATACTATATACAAGTCTCGCTAGGGTCACATGACATCTATTGTCTCAATCAATGAATCAAGAAGCAGTAAATAAAGAGCATATATGATAAAGCGGTAGGGCGTCCCAAACGCTCGGTCAAAATGTTCTTGAGATCTGGCTTTACAAAACATAGCCCGATGATATGATAAGGTATACACAATCGCTATCAGCTGCAGTCTGAATTAATTACAATTATGTAAAATGAAGTACTAGACAGTCCGACTAACAGGTCGGTACCAAAACGGCAAAAAGTAAAGTAACTATCAAGACGAGTAGGGAGTCAAGAAATCCACTCGTGGCCTCCTGCGGTCATTCTTCTAGTATTGACCATCTTGAGGGTAGAAGTAAGTTGAGTCCTCGGAAGCTGGCTCTAGATCTGGCCATGCAAAACCAGAGAGGTTAGACCTCTAATAGCAAGCACCACAAAGGAAGCACGACATGAAGATTAAAACCAATAATAAGAGTTAAGGATATAAGTAAGATAAATAGATCTTTGCCTCTTACTAAGGTACGCCTAGCGTCTTGACACTCCGAATCAACTCCCCAACCAAACAAGGACAGAAGTTGACCCGTCATGTCAGGACGTTCAGCTTACCTCAATAGTTGGCAAAGTAGGATACAACCCACAATCAAATCAGTTTAAGCGGCCAGGCAATTATTACGGCTTACTCCTAGTGAGCTCCAAGTTACCCTGGAACCATGCATTAGGGAATTTCTCAGTTCTTACTATAGACAAACAAGGCTGGTCGATCCAATAATCAGTTGTGCCATGCGGGGAAACGAGTCCAAGCGGGATGCTCGTCGATCGAGAAAAGTAAATCGGATACCATTCCTTGCCCGTGTGGTAGATATGCAGTATCCGTGGGAACTAGCCGGCGTGTCGGGATACTATTTGTCCCAAGGGCGGCCATCATGTAAGAACTCGGAAATCTATTCTCTTTATGCAGTAATTATTTTATTTAGCTTAGTTGGCCCTATGTTAATTGAAATCTCATGTCGTGGATCATGAGTATTTCGCATGAGTACTTTCGTACAAGGTACGATATGCGTAACTCTACAACGATGCCAGTGCGGTTGGGTTGTAGGTCCTGCATAGCGTAATACAACAATCAAACCTATCTACGGGATAATCATGCCTTGACAGTAGGATACACGTGCTGCTTTTGTAATACGAAATTAATTATCGGTGCCATAGCACCTACTCAAATTCATGTACATAATTATAAGTTATAGATCAGCACGGTTACATTATCAATGATCGGGATCAGCCAGTCGTTCTCAATGGTTTATACATGAACGTGTCCCATTCAGTACAATAAGATGACTAGCCAGTCTCTTAGTTCCAGACATAGGAACGCATGATCAATATTAAGTCAGGATAACAATCATTGTCAATTCGTGACAAGGCATGGTAGTCAAAAGTTCTATATCAAGAATAAGAGAAACTTGCATAAAATAGTTGATAACATATTCTTGAAGCCAAGGAAAAGATCTACAACTTTCATGTTGGAAGCTAGGAGAAATTCGGGCCAGAAATCAGTCAAAAAGAGCATCAAACAATCAAAATCAGCCAAACATCAGTCTCATGCGGCCAGAAATGCTTATGCGGCTCAAAAATTCTTATGCGGCTCAAAAATGCTCATGCGGCAGAAATGGTCATGTGGCCAGAAATTCTTATGCGGCTAAAAAATGCTCATACGGCCAGAAATGGTCATGCGGCTCAAAATTCTTATGCGGCTCAAAAATGCTCATACGGCCAGAAATGGTCATGCGGCCAGAAATTCTTATGCGGCTCAAAATTTCTTATGCGGCTCAAAAATGCTCATGCGGCCAGAAATTCTTATGCGGCTCAAAAATGCTCATGCGGCCAGAAATGGTCACGCGGCCAGAAATTCTTATGCGGCTCAAAATTTCTTATGCGGCCAGAAATGGTCATACGGCCAGAAATTCTTATACGGCCAGACACTATTCATCGTCCCTGCCAGAATCAGGACAGATGAACATAGAAGTTTGACTAAAATTGTTTTGGCCATAACTTTCTCAAATCAAGTCGAAATCTAACTTTTCAAAAGCCAAAATTGGGTAGAATTGAATTCTCTACCACATAGAACAATCAAAATATGGAAATGATGAAGTTTGATAGATCAAAACCCAAGAAAACCAAAAAGAGAAAAACTTAGATCTACACAAGGCTAACCATGGAAAACAAAAACTACAAGACCTAAACATGTAGAGAAAGAAGAGACAAACATAATAGACTAAAAATAAATAGGGATGCATGAAATCCTCTATGATGTGCAAGATGTACTTGCCTCTTACAAGTGGGTTAGGGTTTGGTGGAGGAGTAAATGTGAATGAATGAAGAGAGAGAATGAAATAAGAAGTTTTATATCAAGGTTAAGTAGATCTCCACCATTCATTCTCTCCACCAAATCCAAGCCATCCATTCCTTTCCATGTTGAACCGAACCAAACCAAGTTGGTTTGCCATGAACCGAAATGAACCAAGTGCCAAAAAAAAGTAGAAAATAAAATACAGAAAAATAATTAGCATAAAATTAAAAGAATTAAATACAAAATAAATGCATGACAGATACTAAATAAATTCGGGCAAGCGGTATACGTATAAAAATACGCATTCCGGGAACGGGGAGTGACAATGTCAGTGTAATTAACCCTAATAATAATAATAATAATAATAATAATAATAATAATAATAATAATAATAATAATAATAAGAAAAAGAAGAAGAAGAAGAAGAATATGTATTCATTGCTATACTTGATCACTATAATCTTCCTTGTTGAGCTATATATACGGTATTATGCTCACCGTAACGAGGAGGAAAGGAGAGAAGAGAGAGGGGGGTTTACGTGAACAAAGTACTTGTAGGGTCTGTGCTATGTCAAGTGTGTGATTAAGCAAGTAATAATCATCCATCACATGCATGTATACAGTCAGTCTTAGTCGGATTTGAACTCGGAGTAATAAAATCATTTGTCGTCATCCATCCAACACATGATACAGTAGCAATGGACACTGACTGACTGCCGAGAGTGACCGACCAGACACAACACGTCGTAGTGGGATGGCTGCATGTCACTGAATGGAATGAATGATTTGATGAATAATCACTACTACAAAAATCGTTAACAATGACACTTCATAGATGATATTCATCTCAAAATATCATTAATGATACTTTTAATGTTAGCTCATTAGATGATCGTCATTAACAACTTTATCAATGACATTAAAAAAAATAAAGTCATCAAAAGTACTCTAAGATGACGATTAAAAAGATAAGAGTCATGAAAAATATTTATGGATGTTATCTTTTATGGATGTCTCCTCTATTGCTTTCTCTCAAATCCACAGCCACCCCCATCCCAAACCGAATTCCAATCTCTAACCTTTTCTCTTTCCCTACCAAAACTCCTCTCCCTCCCCTGTTCCTCTAACTCCAAATTCCTTGAGCAAATTAATGGCTTTCTCCACCCCTCCCCAACTCCAAACTCTCCAAACCCCTCCTTCTCCTCCTCCTTAAATGCCTCACCAAACCCCTCCTTCTCCTCGAATCCCTCCTCAAATCTCCCGATATTGTAAAAACCCTCATCGCGACCCTCGCGGCTGTAGCGGCAAAGGCGGTGCTTCCCCCATCCCATCCCCCGCTGCCGAGATCGAGAAGGCGACCCTCTTCGAATTCAACCCCACCCTCCCTGCCATTGCCTTCGAGTTTCTCTTCCTCATGGTAGCCTTCGACAAGATCTACTTCCCCACTCGGCAAGTTCATGGACGACCGTGATGCCGCCATCCGCGCCATGGTTGGCAATGTCAAGGCCACATGTGCTCGAGGTCGGAGGCGCAAGGGCTCGGAATAGGCGGAGGCGCTTAAGACCACTGTATGTTAACATTTTCTCCACCATTTTTTCAATGTGTGCATTGTATATGATTTTAAAGCATTATTGTTCTTATTGGCTCCTGTGTATCCTGTTGTAGATTTTACATGTAATAGTTGTTAACCTCTAAACTAAAGGAAACCAAAGGTCAAAAGAAACTTCATAGACCAATAGTCCTTAATAGGTTTATAGCTCATATTAATATAAGAACATCCGCCATATATTATCATGAATCTGAATTCTCCTGATATGAGGCTGACTTCGCATCTTGTTGTTGCAATGTTGTCCACTCCTCATACTCAAATCATTTTTTAAAAGATAAGGACAATTTTATATTCATGTTCATTCCCATGCACTATATTCGAGACATTGTTCTTGCTCATCTCGTATTCATGGTCCAGAAGATGCTCTGACTCCATTGATATGCTCACATGGAGACTCGGAATACTGCACCCGCAAAGTGCTTGATCAAATGCTCTAATAGTAGGAAAGTACCAATTTTCTAATTTAAGATGCCCAAAATTTCTCAATTTCTAGTTTTCCACTTATTCCCTAAAAATATATTGTTGTGGTCATAGTAGACACTGTTGGAAGATAATCATTCCTGAAAAATGATGATAATTTGGTGAAAAATGTTGAGATGAAAAATGCTATGTTATCATTTAGTAACTCGATCATAGATTATTTTTCAGGAAAAATGCTATGCTATGAAAAATGAGATGAAAAATGCTATGCTATAAAAAATGCTCCTCTTATCTTAGTTCAGTTCAAACTGTCAAAGTCATGGTTAGAACTCTTGTCTTGGAGATTTTAAAACTAGAAGACTCGGTCTTTAGTAACTGGTAGAGATTCTATATTTTTTCTCCTTTTGGTGTCTCACTAAATCCAAACCTTCATCTCTCTTTGCTAATACAGCAAATAACAAATACCTCTATGTTGTTTTTGGCCCTTTGTAGCTTACACGTATGATAAACTGAGGCTCAAGGCTATCTTCCTGTTTCCTTCAGCACCTTCTCAAATTTATATGCCTCTTCCATCGTCAGTCATTCGGCTTATGATTTGGTTCTTGAATATTGTAGCTAATAATGGATTCTCTCTGGATGCACGTCAATAATTTTTACAGATGGCTCATTTCTCGCTTCTTTTAGCCCTGTCTCAATGAATAGGTAGTTATGTTGTGGCTAATATATCTGAATATTCATTTAGTTTATGCATACAATATTCTTCTTTTTTATCCGTTCATACTGTTCTCACAAGTTCATCATCTTAATAGAAAGATAGCATTTTCAAATTCTTAAATAAGAGGAACTTTAATCCTCAAAGTTGAATTCCCAGTTGTGCTATGTTGTTAAGATATTAAAGCTCGATTTACTTGTAAACTTACTCTAGATAACAATTATGTATGTAAAGGATCATATAATTATCTTTTTCCTGTGATTGCTTGTACTTCCCTTAATCTTGTAATATTTATCATAGGTTACATGCCAATTGCTTGGGGTAATCCTTGAGGAAAGTAGCCCAAAGGACCTCCAGGTTGGCAACTAATTCCTCGTTGACTTCTCATTTCAGTTACTAGAAGTAATTGAAATAATAATATTGTAGCATGTAATGACAGAAACATGCAACTGTGAGATCCTCTGTGCGGGAAGTGCTTCTGGAGATCACAAAAATTTGTGATCTTTATCTCATGGAAAGAGTTCTTGATGATGATAGTGAGGTAGGGACTTATGTATATCCTCAATGAATGATGGAAGTTTTTTTTTAAAATTCTTTCATAAATTTTGATTGTCTTAGTGTAAAGCACTTCTTTTCCATATTATTCTGCTAGTGCCATGCATAAATTTGGACAATCGAGAATTTATTTTTATTCCTGTTGTAACATAAAAGCAGCTAAATAAAATTGGTCACTGCTTTGATCTGGATTTTGGCTGCACATTTTTTCAATAGTTTCTAGATGTTCTGTTACTTGTTAGGTTTCTCAAATAAGCTTGATATAGAGACCTGTCAAGGCGAAATTATATGTTTATGGCTGTTAGTTCCCCATTGAAGACATTTATCATTCATGTCGAAAATATTGGAGTTTCCTAGCAACCGGTTACTCATTTTGTGATAAATTGCCTGGAATGCATTTTGGAAACTAGGTTTTGTACTGTCTATGAGAGTTGGATACCCGCATTTCTAGTACTGTACAGTTTCTTAAAAAAATTGCATAATTCAGGACAATTACTAGGGCATCGTCTTTGAAATTGCAGTTCTTAGGTTTGCTCTTCAAAATGTGCAATATTTGTTTATCCTTTTTTTCGTTAGTAAAAATGTCAGTATCAAGGTTCAATTATGATGCATTTATTTATAATGAATGCCATTTGTACTAAAACAAAGAACGTGCAGGATCTGATCACCATATACTAACTTGTAAGCCCTTGAGATATCAGTATACGAACTACCAGTTCTAGGTGGTTCCTAGGTCTCATTTAACTCCTCTATAACTTTGGTTCAAAGCTGTTTCATGTAAACTAACTTTGAGTTTTCGGATTAATTATTTCAAACTCTTTATATCCATCTAGTATCACTGAACTTAGAATGTCTAGATGCTTACTAGGGAAAATTGATATTGTTGTTGATAGTAAGGCAAATTGGTTCTTACCAGACAATACGTACTGATGCAGGAAAGGGTCCTTTCGGCTTTGAATGATGCTGGTCTCTTCACAACTGGTGGTTTAACTAGAGAGAAGGTAGGTGCTCTTGTTTGCACTCTTATACTTGAAGTTACAATAAACTGGTGCCAGAAATGTTAGTACCTTACTTTCTCAAATACTTTTGTGCAATTTTTTTTATACAAGGCCATCGTTTCACATTTGAAATCTCAAGCTGCTGACAAGTGATTCAAACTGTTATCCATTGGGGTCTGCTTATTTTTGCTAAATACGATGCCTTTTGCATATTACTTTTTTTATCCTTGCATATGCTATAAAGATCTCTTGTTTTCTAAAAAATAGTATATTTTTGTTGGTCCTTTTGATTGAGTTAATGACTGCTTTTTTTATTCATAATGTTATTTTCCCCAAGACAATAATTTTCTGAGGAACTGTAAAATTTTCTTGTCTCTTTGTTGATTGAAAAGGTGCCTAAGCACGAGTTTCCTTTACTAGTTCTTAGACTAATTAGAAATCAATTTATTTTGTTTTACAATGCCTGTATTATTTTTGTGAACCCCTTTAGTTCCCATGCATGAACCTTCTACTATGCTAGAAGCTGTGTCAGTAATAAACCACAAGAGTGGTTTAGGAGATTCAGACGAGTGGACTGCAGGAAGCAGTGAAATGGTTAGAAGGTGAGGTTAGGAAGAGCTGGTAAGGAAGAACGTTTCTAGTTTCTTGTTCAGGTAGCTCAAATGTAGCATTTTCTTTGTTGTCCTAGATGTTGATATCTTGTCCTAGATGTTGATATCTTGTTCTCTATTTACTAATGTTTCATGTTTTAGTTGGAACTCAGCTGGAGCAATTTGGGCAGGACAAAACTCAGCTACTTAAAAGTCTTCTGGAGAGATCATAAATGTGGATAGTAAGTTGTGACCATAACCAAGTCCAAAATCATAAATGTTGTGTTCCTCCAAGTCCAAAATTAAAAAATGAATTAAGTCTCGAGACCATAACCAAGTCTGACTTGATGTAGTTTTCTCATTTCCATTGGTATTCTCGTATATTTCCATGAGTCATCCATCAATATACCACTTGTTTTTCTATTATAGACTAACATAACTTATGTATTGCTATTTCCAATATTGTTTCTCCTATATTATGATAACAAGGACAATAAGGAAATAGTTGTAGATATAGTGAGAATGCATAGAATATGAACTGCGATACTGCACTGCCTGCGTACAGGTGCTGATACTACTAGTCCGTGTAGCTGCTACTAGCAGCTGTTAGTGCTGTTGTTGCTATTTTGCTCTGCTGAAGCACATCTATGAACCCCCTTTTAGCTTGTTCACTACAAACTGCTACTGTCTCCTACTGCTGCATTAATATCTGCAGCTAGCTAGTACTGATGCCAGTGCAAACACACTGATGTTCACTGCATTTTGTAGTTCAGACACTGTTATTGCTTTTTACTGCTTAATACAGAAACAACTACAAGGGTAGTTGATGTACTGCAACGCACATACACACGCACACACTGCTATAAGAGTCGATAAGTGTTTATTACTGCTCCATTCAAGAAGTAATATCTCTGTTTTTTAATTCCTTAATTTTGATATCTCTAGGTGTAAATACAATAGACTTTCCCGATGATCCAATATTTTGTGCGTACATATTTGATAATGTCTGGGATGATATGAAGCACGTGATAGTATATTCCTCAAAAACTCATGCTTCAGTTGTGCACTTTGGTAACGTGTGGTTCATATTGCCTTACTCTTGAACCTTATACAAATAATTTTCCTTTATATATATATATTTTTCTGCAGGACTGGAAGTGTACTATCTCCATGCTCCTGATTGTTTTCGAATCACGACATGATGCCTTAGTTTAGGTATTGCAAACCTATGTATGTCTTTTTACTGTTTCATATATACGCATCATTTTGTACATTCTCTTGAATCTTAAATACCCTCAAACTTTTTTTTGCTCTGCTTATGCTAGATAGCCCTCAAACTAGTATTTTAGCTCTGCTTATGCTAGATATTCCTAAAACTAGATGTCAATCTGATAGCTGTCCTTTATATTACGGTCTCAAGGCTACACTTGCATTTTATTAGCTCAGTTAGTTTGCAATTCCTCCTTGATTCTATATGGTTTTGGTGTACATCAACACTTTTTAAGATATGGCTTGCTCAAAGGGATGGAGTGAAAAAGTCTAACATGGAAGTGTGTGAAGCTAAGTTTTAATTTAGGTTTTTTTTTAACAGAAAATATGGTAAATTTGCTGTTAAGATTGTTCTATATATTATTGTAGTATCAGTTATATTGGTATAACATGATATAATAACTGATTTTGTTTATTTTTGTAGTTTGCAGGGAGAAAAGATTACTCTGTCAAAGAAATTGATGAAATGAGATGACAGCTGTCCAAATTTATCCTGGATATTGTTAATGAAGACTGTATGTAAAAAATGACGCATTCGAAAATTTTGGAAGTATTGTAAAATTTATGTTGTGAACGTTTGAGACTGAAATAATATTGTTATAGTTCAATGTTGGCATTTTGAATAATTATGAAATGAAAGATTTTTGTTGTTGGTGTTAAGTGTTTATTTTTCTTCTTTTATTTTTCTTATATGGGATATTGTACACAAAATAAAAATTGTGGAATACGGATGCAAAAATTGGTGCTATAAAAATAACAGAATTTAATGACGAATAAAAGTCATCTTTGTAAATAATGATGACGCATAAAAGTCATCTTTTATAAATAAAGATGACGTGTATTGAGCTGTCATTGATTTCTTATGATAAATGTAATCTTTTTTAAATAAAGATGACGTATAGAAGTCATCTTTTGTACATAAAAATGATACGTAAAAGTCATATTTTGTAAATAAAGATGATGCATAGAAGTCATCTTTTGTAAATAAAGAATACGCATAAAAGTCATATTTTATAAATAAAAATGACGTGTGTTTAGTTGTCATTGATTTTTCATGATAAAAGTCATCTAATATAAATAAAGATAACACATAGAAGTCATCTTTTCTAAATAAAGATGACACATAACAGTCATCTTTTATAAATAAAGATGACGTGCGTTAAGCTGTCATTGATTTCTAATGATAAAGATGACCCCTTCATAGATGACGGCCAAACAAATGTCATCAGTTAACATATTTAGCCGTCATTGTTATCTATTTTTGTAGTAGTGAATATTCTCTAAGGTGAGGTGAGATTTGCAGGCAACGCTCCTATAACACATCAGACTACGGTGGTGGATTGTAGTCGCAATCTGCTATGCTCCTTGGGCCTTGTTTTTGGTTCACGGAAAGGAAAGGAAATTAATTTATTGCTATTTTTTTTCTTTACAAAATTATAATTTCTATCGATTTTTTTTTCCTGTACTGTCTGAAAAATCCCAAAAAAATGGAAGAAAAACTGAATGCTAGGAAAGAGTAAATTCTTTGTTGGAAGGGAGCAACCATTTTCTCCTATAGTTTTTCTTTCTTTGGGAATCATTTTTTTTCCCTCGTCTTTTTTATTGACATCAAAACATAAGAAATGAATGAATTTTCTTTTCCAAGATAATGATTCCATGAACCAAACGTTACGTCTAATTATTCCAAAGCCCACGGCTCATTTATCACAAGATTTTTTTATATGGTTATTTTTTCACGTCAAACAATTTTATGGAGACTTATATCTTAGTGACGTCATTTTGTTATTAAAAAAATTTTCTCAACTATATTTATTCATATAGAAATCAACTATAAAAAAATAGTGGGACCAATTCTCATAAGCCACATATACAGAAAAACTCTACCAAAAGGTCTGCACGTAGAGCTTTTTTTAATACTTTCCATCTAGGATAAAGCCTTGGATAGAAATATCTATTCATATAAAAAAAAAGTATGCAGAGGTTCTATTTACCTTTTTTTAAATGTAGAATCCTCTATTAGAGAAGGCATATTTATATATTCACCAAATATAGGATTATTGGTTTTTCACAAATTCAATTTCAGAAAATTTGATTTTCCATAATATAAAATTCTCGTCTTAAGCTTACCAAACACAACCTATATGTTGCCCCTAAATGTTATGAATTTTTTTCCTTAGTATAATATTACAACCTAAGTATCTATTTTCCTTAATCACCAAGTTGAAGATAAACTACAAGTGAATCTACCTCACCCCTATATAATTTGTGAAGAAACTAAATTTATTTAGTAAAAATGTTAATGTTTACATGATATTTATATGTGTCTGGAAAACCATTAGGTAAATGACTTAAAAGGGTGTTTATTTTTTGCATTATATAATGAGCACTTTAAAATGCTCAAGCAAGTGCGAGATCCATCAACCTAAGGTACTTATAATAAGTAGTAAATTTTAAACTCAAATATTGAACTATAATTTACCAGTCAGTTTGTAAGTGCAAAAAAGACTAGTGTAACCTTTAAAAAAGTTTAGTATTACAAAATATGTCCCAACAACTCTATACCCTTCTTTTTCTGTTTTTCTTTTCAAACTTTCCAGATTCCAAATATTTTTTGGTGCAAAAAATGAACATTTGAATTAAAAGTTAACATTTCAATAATTTAATTGAAAAACAACTAGTTTCTAAATTATTAAATTGTTTTTTATTTTGTTGTTATTTGAAAGTGAAACTGAGAATGAAATAATTTTATGTTATGTTGATAAGGATGAACTTATATTTATTCATTTGTGTTCAAAATGATGTCATAGTATTTGAGAACAAAATAGTCAATTCATACATTTATAATACACTTTATCGTGATTAAAAAAAATAACAACACTTTAAAGTGCATTGTATAATTATGAAAAATAAACAACATTTACACTTTAAAGTGCTAGCACTGTACAGTGCTCAAAACTATAAGTGCTAACATTATATAGTTATAGTTATAAAAAAAAAGGTTCAATTGCAACTAAATACATTCAACTATCCCAATTTTACAACTTGATATTCTATACTTTTGAATTATACATGTAAACATCTTCAACTATATATTGAAGAGTTGAAAGTTGATACCCTCGATCTGTTAGCTAACAATCAACTCTTTCGTCCTAATTACTCAGAAAATTATAATTTTTTTTTAACTAAAATACCTCTCATGATGTATTAAAAATTGTGACAACCACTTCTCTCATCAAATCCTAATTATTACTTGCCAAGTGATGGATGCATAGCCCCTTCTATTTCTACTATAGAAATTTTAGAAATTTTGTTGGTGATGTTGGTAGAAAAAAGAGAGAGTAAAGTGAGCACAAATATTGCTTAAGATGGGTACATAGGAGAATATATCACTTATGGATATCGTCATATTACACTAGGAAAGTTTCCTTAATATCACAATTAATTCTGAGGTTTTATCAAGTTTTATTCTTTGCTCTTCCGCTTCCTTTGTATGTCAAATTAAAGATTGGGAGAACCTAGGTTTCATTGGAAAGTTACTGAAAAATAAGCTGGAAAAAAAAAAATACAAAACGGTATACTAGTGTTACGTGTTTCAGACACAAATTTTGTTGAAAAAAATTGGACAATGAAGTATACGGAAAGTACACTAACAATGTACCGTCGGAAGAAAAATCCAAATTGAGACATACATGAGTTCATACTTCCAATTTTTCGATAAATATTGGGATATGTTCAATAAATTGACACTTACAACTAAACATTCAAGTATCGCTAACATGCCCACCTACCACATACATTAGACACAGATGAAGTGCACTTAACAAAAATTATATTGATAATTTTTTGTACTTGATCTACAACAAACATGAACAACCTTCGAAATATGATGTGTAAGTGCTTCCATGAATAGAAAACCAACCTAACCATCAATAGAAGCACATTATTTAACACTAAACTGGCATAAGTATCAAAAGACAAACTAACAAAACCAACTGAACTCATCACAAATTGAGTTAGTTGGAACAATAAAATCTTAGAAAATCACATACCCTGAAGCGTCAATATCAGTTAAGAGCATTCACAGTGGGACTAATTTCAAGTGCTATATTTGGTCTTTAGCCAAATTTTGTAGCACTTGATGGCTCCAATGGACTTTTGTCCACACTTGAAAAATGGTAGAAAGCTAAGAGACTCTCCAAATTTGGAGGGTCCACTAGTTGAGCTATATTACTTGCGGGCCCACCATATTTACTTTTCTCCTTCATTTGTTTTTGGAGTGTTGTCACTTGTCAATTATGAAAGAAAAATAAGGAGGAAAACAAATGGAGTGTTGCCACTTGTCAATTTGGAGTGTTTATTTAGACTATACCATTATGTACCAACATGAAGGAAATACTCCAAAATTAATTACTAGAGTATGGTTTGAAGTGATTTAGAGTATGATTTGGAGTGTTACCACTGTGGCTGCTCTAACATAAACAAATTAACAATTATAACAAGAAGCAAAAAAAACTAGACTTCCAAGTTATCTTAACAAACAAGTTGTCACTATACAAGCTTTTCATTTGTTAAAGAATCTACCTTTATGGTCAAAGTATAAGCATATACTACTTTTATAAAAATCCAAAAGCTTTTTAAAACGGAAAAAAAAAAGTTAGTATAAACCACAAAAATGTCAACGCAAGCCTCCATTTATTTAGAAGTTATCTATTGGTCATTTGTTACATGAACAACATGAGAATTAACAACATTTTTTTTAATACCCAAAATACAATTTTTTGATACGTACCCAACATAAAACTCTTTGATACCCAACATGAAACTCTTTAATACTACATATTCAACTGTTTAATAAATTCTTTCGATCGCGTATTATAGGCAAACCATAAGCTTGCGTATCCATTAGCACAAACATCACATGTCCATTGTGATCTCCAACTCACAGACAAACAACATCGATAATTTCAAACCTATTATTCTTTTCAAATTGAAATATACTACGCATGGAGTACAAAACAAATAACCCCACAGCCTACCAAAATCCATACATCAATGTCCAAGAAAACAAAACCAACACACAATACCACACACAATACCACACACAACATAACAATTTCGTTAATAAATCTACACAAAATAGTAAAGATGATGAACAAATCAAAAAAAATTAGCTAAAAAAGATGTCAATATGTTATTCTTAGATTAACATAAAATTGTTAGAAAATATTGCTCTTCTCCTCCAATAATCTGCAAACAAAATAAAATAAGTTAAAGTTACCGGCCTCCGGGGAAGTCGCGCACGAAGCACTGCCCTAAGAGTTAATCCGGGCCTTGTGCAGACTTTTCCGGATGCTCCTAGTGGTAAAACTCCCGCTCTATCGGTATCCCATCGTCGCACATAACTCGGAGAGATTGACCCTGACTTAGCTCTGTCCAGAGCAACAAACCAAGAACAAAAGAGTTTCGGAGTGACAAGAATTCGAGAGAGCGAAAGAGAGTGTCTTGTAGTAATTTTCAGTATGTTCAAAGTATTGAGATAGGCCTCAATATATAGGCTTTTCTCTAAGGTTAGGGAATAAAGGAGAATGAAGACAATTTAATCCAGCCAATAAATACTGAACGTTACAAAATTCAAATAAAAAATCATGTGGTACATTGTACCTGGACATGAGTTGATGTTACAAGTTTAATGAGTTCATAACGATCAAAATTATTGTAAGGGAGTGAGCTTTTGCTAGCTCATGTGTGTGTGAACACAACACACATACAACTAACAATCCCTCCCAAGGTCAAATCCCGAAGTAATAGAAGGAAAGAAAGTAAGACAAGAATAAGAGAATGTCTGGGCAGTTGTATACTATGCATAAATGAGATGGACTATAGCCTTGAATCTCACGTAGTGACTATTATCTTTGTCTGAAGAAGAGCTTGATGGACTACGCCTTGAATCAGTCTTTTTGAACCAGACTCGAAAATAGCACACATAGTATGCTAGAGGTACTTTGGTCTATCGGGTGGCGCGTTTGGTTGGCCATGCACACTTTTACATATTCATGAGAGTTGTCTAGGATCGTCATGTCCTATAGTCGTGGCCCTCACGATCTCTCATATAGGTAAGTCCTTAAGGGTTGGTGATAGGAATCAACCCTGCATATCATGCTTGGACTTATTAAGAGTTTAAACTCAACATATCCATATCACAAAAGGAACACTATCACCATAGGAATGGGGTATGAATGTACACATGTACAGTCTCCTGGGCTTTTATTTTAAAGAGAATTTAATCTCAGGTCAGTGTTCCATAATAGTCACCTAGTCCAGCTTGTCTCTACCCATTGAACCGGCTTCTTGGGATCTTCAGTCAGACTCGGTTGGGTTGCCACTGTTGGTGACTATACTATGGGCTTAACCCCATCCCCTTCGATGATTCTAGGATCAATTTCCTAGACAAACTCTTCCTCAAGAGTAAACAGACTCTTCGTCAAGAGATCTGTAAAGTTCTTTTATGACTTTATAGTCAAGAACTATAATTTTATTTTTTAAAGGCTCTTTACATGTCTTGACACGCAGCTGCATGTACTTGTTCATTTTAGAGTTCACAAGATAATGCTTTTAGCATAATTTTAAAACAAATGACATGTACAAAAATATGTAGTATAAAACAGCTAGCTTCAGTATAAGATGCATGTGGCTGAAGATAACATTTCAGACTATATAATAGTCTTAGCTATGATAGATTTGTTACACAAATCTCAAGAGATGACAACTTTTCATAGAGTAATATATATATATATATATATATATATATATATATATATATATATATATATATATATATATATCCATAAATGGATTAGATGTCATATGAATCAGTTACCCAGTTTGTATTTAAAATAACATTTCTCTGACATAAGAGTATCTAATATGATACAATTTATAGCCTAGAATATCCTTAAAATATTCTTTCTATTACTATATAGAATAGAATAACTGGTTTGGCTGATTTAGAAATCAGAGTTAGTGACATCAGACTCATATGATTTTACTAATTACTAATATAAGTCTTAGAATAGTGAGTCAAAAATCATTTGACTCTGTCACAGTACCCATGGCTCTAAAGATTTATCTTTACTAGCCATGTTTGCAAAAATGACAGTTTAAAGTACTAGAATAATAGTTTAAGTGATTTTGCTAATCAATCTTAAAAAATCTTTAGTTTATCAAGTGTTGATTAACTTGGGTTAGCTGTAGGGGCCGGTTCCCAGCTAGCGGAGGTCCACAGGGGGACGATTAAGTACCGTGTCGCTTAGGGCTATTTACGTCCGGTTGACAGAAGGACCATTTCGGCTTGTACGCAAAATAATCTCAACTTTTAAAACTTCAAATTTAAATAAATTTGCAATTTTACTAACTATTTTCTTGTGACTAAACTTTTTGAATGTGTCAAAGGAATTATAATGTCACAGATTATATGCAAACCAATGTTTAAAAGGTACATGCACGAGACGTGGTTACGTCCAGCCTACGCCGCAGTGTCGGCGGTAGAACGCTATCCTAGGTCACATACATCTAACAGTTTATAAGGTACCTGTACAGTTTATACACTCCGAATGGAGGTGACATAAATAAGTACATCTCAATCACAGCTAAGAAAGATAGTACAAAATGATAGAATAGATTGTGAGCACCCTGAATTTTGGGTTGATTTTTTTTTCATTTTATTTTATTTTTGGTTGATTGGTTTGATAAATAATTTATTTTGTTATTTTTCCTTAAGTGTACTTTTCCATGCCTTTGATATTTGGTGTGTCAGGGATGTTTAACTCTGGAAATCTTCTTCACGAGTTTTGGAGTGGACATGATTACCTTCATGACGGTATATGGTGTCCCACTCAAACTTGTTCCCTTGTGCTCTTTTTGCTTCGCTGAACTTCGGGTCGAATTAGACCGTTTGATCATTAATTGATTTTCCCACTCTTTTCCTTGATCATTTTTAGCACGTTACCGTGACTTTTAATTTTGGAGCGCAAGACCAGTCAGTTTCTTGAAACCAACTTCTCATGCTTGATCTACTCGAGACGCTCGTCACCCATGACCTTCGTGTCCCACTCAGACACGCCATCTCATGCTCCATTTGCTTCGCACAACTTTCCTGATATGTGATCCAATTTTATTTCACCCCACGGTGTCACATTTATTTTCCAACTTGATTTGTGGGTCCCCTGTCGACCAAAACCTGTCAGCCCCAACTATGGACATGGCCCACTTTGAGCCTACTATCTGTCCGCCACTTGTATCCCATTTATTGGAATCCCCATGTGCTACTTATTTACCCATGATCATCAACGTCTAATTTTAATTCGATTTTTGCATAATGTCCGGTTTTGACCCAATCCGGCTCCACCGAGTCCAGCCCAGCTCCATGTTATTCTCCATCATAACACCCACATATTTTTTTGCCCAAAAATATTAGATATTCTTTTACCCATTTTTTCTATATTTAATAGAATTTCTGTTGAATTAAAATCCCTTTTGGAATAACCATTTCTCCAATTAAAATCATAGCCATTGATTTCCCAAACAAAATCATCACCATTCATTTTCCCACACTCCCACTCAGCCAACATAGCCGGCCCTAATTACTAGGTGGGACAACTTTTCCTCTTTCTCTCTCTCCCACTCTATTATTCTCTTCAACAACTACAACAAAACAAACCAATACTACACAGTAGCCTACAAACTCCTCACACAGCCGCATATTAACCCGACCTCCCCACTCCTCCTTGGCGTGGCCGACCTCTCCTCCCCCTGGCCACTGGCCGTCGGCCACCGCCGACAACCTTCCATCTCCTCCACCATTCCTCTCCTTCTCTCCTCCTCTTCCTTCTTCAACCGCGCGCCACTCCTCCATACCATTTTCGCCACCACCAAGCTCCCCCACAGCCCCGCACTACCTCCAGTCGACCACGCCGACGTCGCATCGCCGCCGTGTCCTCGCCGTCGCCTGCCAGGCCGTGCGCCGCCGTGCGACTGCGAGTACACAGCAGCAGAGGCGGCAAGGCGCGCGCGCACGTGAAGCGCTGGCGCCGCCGCCGAGCCGGCCATGCGTCGCCGTGGCTCCGACGAACCCCTCCCCCGGGTGCGCCCCACCCTAGCCTATCCTCCCATGGCATCCACCGTCCTCCGGGACGCGCCGTCGAGGCGATTCGTGCGTTTTGCACGACGTCCCGTCGTGACGAGCTCGGGAACGACGCTAAAATTGCCTTCCGTCGAAGCAACTTCCCACGCATTTTCCCGAAAATCTGACCGTTGGATCGACGATCTCTTCGCTCTGTCACAATTTTGGTATATCCACCTTCATCCCTGTCAATTTTCGTCCGTTAATTTTTTCGTTTGATACATGAAAACCGGCCACCAAGTTGACCATTTAAATTATATTAAATTTGGACAGTTTCGCGGGGCCAACTTCGTCAGCTTGTATCTCCTCCACCGCAGCTCCTTTTGGTGTGCTTCCAGTTCCTGTGCAAAGCTGGTATAACCCTCTTACTACCCCTCCAGTTTTGTTTCATTGTGAGCTTGTTTGATTGGTTGAATTCGACGCCAAAGTTGGCCGTCCGAATTCGTAATTTCCAACTTGTAAAATTCTATTTTTGAACACGGGACTCCGGATTTCATTTCTGACACCACCATTAGATTCGTGGCGTCGTTCTGGAATGTTTTCATATAAAATTTGTTAGATTTGGAGACCGTGGGCCCGGGAACGTATTTCGGTGCAAAGCGGGTCCCACTTTCTGGGTCAACGGGACTTTTTGACGCCGGTTCATCGGAATCCAATTCCGGATATACCGTTGAGTTCGTATCATCATTCTGAACTCATTGACATATAATTTGCTAGGTTTTGGTGGACATTGGATCGGGCACGTATTTCGGTGCAAGTCAGATACCAATATCCGGACCAACGGGTCATTTTGAGATCGGCTCATCGGAATCCAATTCCGGATATACATTTGAGTTCGTATCGTCATTCTGGACTCGTTGACATATAATTTGCTAGGTTTTGGTGGACATTGGATCGGGCACGCATTTCGGTGCAAGTCAGATACCAATATTCGGGCCAACGGGTCATTTTGAGATCGGCTCATCGGAATCCAATTCCGGATATACCGTTAAGTTCGTATCATCATTCTAGACTCGTTGACAGGTAGTTTGCTAAGTTTTGAGGACTTTGGCTCCGACACGCATTTCCGTGCAAACCGAAATTTCAAGTTCTGGTCAACGGGCCAAATTGAGATCGGGTCAACGGAATCCAATTCTGGAGATACCGTTGGGTTCGTATCGACATTCTGGTTTCGTAGACATATAATTTATTATATTTTATTGACTTGTTTTCTTGTACATTTTTTGGTGCAAAACGGCTCCGATACGGACACCGTTTTGACCCGAAATTACCTTTTTGCCCTTGTGTCCAAATTGGACCGATGGGTAGGCTATCCTAGCTAATTTGACCATTCTGGACACGTTGGCGATGTTTACTTCATCGTCCGACAATGTTTGTTGATAGTTTCTCGGAGTTTAGCCTTTTTATAATTAATTAATAACTAATTCTTATAATGTTCGTATTTCGAGATTAGTACAACGAAACTGAGCTCAGTCAATTCCAGTGATCTCACATCGCTGAAATTGATAAGATGGGCACGTGGATCACTGTAAGAAGATTATCAACCTTACCATTGATATTCTTGTCTCGATTTGCGTATCGTAAGTTTCAACGTACGAATAACGAAGTACACTTTATATTTTCCATAATTGGACTAGAATTGATCCTGTTTAACCAGAGTTGACCAGTTGACCCAAAGTCAACTATAAGTCAACACTTGACCTAGTTTGACTAGATTATTGACCAGAGTTGACCTAGAGTTAATTTGACTTAGAAGAACCTAGAATAATATAGATTGCCTGTAGGGATTTATTTATTTTAACTTGAACATCTTGTAACCTGTGTTGCTTTAAATAGGACTCTGTGGCTCCAGTGGGACCCCCCTTTACTTATCAGCTGTTCAGGTTATCGAGGCGAGTACATTCTCTGATCATTTCATATCCTGCTTAGAATTATATTCCTGCTTTAGATTACTTTACTTGATGCTGTCAGACATTATCACGGATTAGTACTACATGGATCTCTTCATACGATATTAACCCCCTCGGGAGCATCGGGTATATTGTGTCATGTGCGTTTCACTTTCATCATGTACTCCTGTGCTTTTATTTTATATGTGCACTTCTGTGAATCTTGTACTCTCATGTTCACGGAGCCCTCATGTATACTATCATGTGCACCTTATATGGGCCCCCATGTGATATCATGTGCAATAACATAACCTGTTTAGATCCTTGTGTATTGATTGGGGAATACGGGGGAGAGCTAGTAGTCATGTGAACAATTCCATTGTAGTGTAGATCATGTGTAAACTCTTTAGTGTAGATCATGTGCAAATTTATCCTGTTCATATGTGCTATCTTGTACTCTGACTCACTAGCCACTGTTAGTTCTCTATTTATAGTAGATATTTCTATTACAGCTCTTTCTCCTTGTTTACATACTGTATTTCTTCAGATCCTGTATTTTACTCTACTGCGTGTCTATATTTTCTAACCTGCTATGATCTGTTGAGATGTACTGTACTCGCTCCAGTCTTGACTGGACCTGTTGATAAATTTTACAGATAGCCTGGAGGTTGCCTACTAGCCTAGAGGAGACACTTAGAGGAGGTCTAGATAGTTATTTCATTTGTCTGGAGTTGTATTTGATTTGTGGATTACTGTATTTGGGTTTTGAGATGTATTTCTGGGTTTATGTATCTTAGACACTTAGACTTCTATCTCATGTATCTCTTTTGGATTTCATGTTTTATCTATCCTTATCATGCTCTACCCTAGATGTGATTGAGACTGTATCTGCTATGTCACCCCCATTCGGGGAGTATAAACTGCTTGGCATTATAATGTTAGATGTTGTGACCTAGGACAGCGTTCTACCACCGACACTGCGGCGTAGGCTGGGCGTTGTTACGTTCTCGTACCCAAACAGTGGGTGCGGGTCGTGACACATTTTTAGTGGTGGCCCATGCACGTCGAGACTAAAAGTGTAGTGGTATTCGAACTAGAGTACCACTACAGCCTGCAGTAGGATTAGGATATATTTTGAAGGTACTCAATCACAGTTAGGAACCCTCGAGAGATTCCTGGGACGACCCTTGAGAATCTTATTTTAACTTCGATTTGAAAACCCTTCTTCCCTTGATTTAATTATCTTTACTTTCTGTTGTTAAATTTGATTTTTATAGATTATTGTTGAATTCGAGTTTGTAATTATTGATTTTGATGGATGATTGTCGAATTTGAATCTTGACGATTAGCTGTAGCATCCGAGTTTGTATTTACATGATTGAAGGATTTTGTTCATTTTTGAGTTTGATGTTCGTTGATAAATTTGATTTGATTTTTGGGTATTCATTGTTGATTTAATTTAATTTTTTGCAAGATAAAATTATATGGGCTAGGTCATCTATGTTATGGAATCTAGTCTTCTATAGTCACATTAGCCAGCATGGTGAGGACATATAGTCTGACTCTGGATATATTTCTCGGGTGTAGGAATTTAAGGTTTTCGCAGCCAAGCTAGCGGCACCGCAAAAATGTTAAATACCACGATTCTAGAGATATGTGCATAAGTCAAGGGTTCTGTGATTATCGTAGCCTTGCTTACTAGTATGACGAGGATTTAGAGTACCATGATTTTTGGATAGACGCATATGATTATCAGATTGCACCTTAAATATTTTTGAACATGTTTTCTCTACTTTTGTTTCAGTTATTCAAAAAAAGAGAAAAGAATTATTATTTGTTTGTTTTGTCTAGTTTTTTATTATTTAACTCAGGAGTAAGTTTAGTTGGTTTTATAAACCTTGTGAAATTTCTTGCTATGAGTTTTTCATAATACAATGAATCGATGATTTTGCCAGACTTTATCTGAAATTGATATTTTAATACTGGATTTCAAAACGGTTCCTTCTTTAAACAGATAAGCAGAACCGATTTTATCGTTATTTCTTTCTTGCTATTATTCTTGTATTAAATAATAATGATAATAAAACTGTCTTGATTTCGTCAATCACCTGCTTGTAATCTTGGTAGGAATCTAAATGTTAGTCTTAACGTAGAATTAATTTTTTTATATATTAGGACATGAGAATATGTATATGGATATATATAGCAGACACTTTGCCTAACACGTATGCATGCTACACTTGATTTTCCACCTACCTGAATACCTATTAATATGTTGTTGATGTTAAATTTTCAAAACCACAATATTTCTGGTTTCCTGCTTTTCCAGTTTAAAGTCGTAATTCAAATATAAATCTCATGTTATTATTTAGGTTTACATCACTGCACATGTATGTTATACGTAGGGTTTCAATTCAAAAGAATTTTGGTTGAAAATTGTGTTTAAATTTGTCAAATTTAAGACTGTGTACATATTAACCTTTAATGCTGAGTTTCCAAATGTTTAGTTCAAAATTGCTGTTTTATTTTCTTAAATGTAATGTTTTGAGCTAGATGCATTGCGGTATGTAGGGATATAAATTCATGTTTCATATTCTTACATGTTAGTTTGTGATAAACATTGAGTTGGTTTTAATGTTCAAATTTCTCCAAAATCCTGAAAACTAGTTACATGTTAACATTTTTGTACATTAATTTCAAATGATTAGTTCAATTTCAGATTTAATATGTAATATTGAACTGTATACGTAGATAAATGTATTGGTAATATGTTAGGGTTTCATTTCTATGATGTTAGGATGTATTGGGAGCATTGAGATTAGTTGTGATGTTTCAAACTCCTAAATTTTGAAATTATATTATGTTAATATTACACTGGTTAAATGTTAGCTTGTTTTTAAATTTTGTATGTAAATGCTGAACTAAAACTGGATTTAACCTTTCAATACTAAGCTATAACCCTGTACAAGGACACACACACACTCTAACATAGTATATACTATCATTTAACCTAACCCTTCCCTTCTATGTTATGATTATATATCTATAAGGATATATATAGAGTTTATGCATATATGTTATAACGCATATAGATACATAACTAAATCTCTACCTCTTTATATATATGTGTATATGGTTAGCCATGCATGTTATGAGTAAATAAGTTGCGTATTGTAGATTGTTTAACCAAATGCCATGATTAGTGTAACTTGATAGCCGTTGTTTTAAAACCCAATTTCTCATGTACACTTTCATGTATACTCACGTACACACACGCCTACTATCTAACCATATGAACATGTTCCCATACACATAATGCTAGCTTTTCTCTCTCTGACGCTCTCTCTCTCTCTCTCTCTCTCTCTCTCTCTCTCTATCTATATATATATATATATATATATATATATATATATATATATATATATATATATATATATATATATATATATATTGTGATTGGATTTTCATGTGATTGACTTTTATTCCTTAACTAGTGATTTTGATTTTTCCTTGAATAAGTACCCTTTTTTCAGATAATTAGTAGTTACCTTTGTCTTATTTTTGATAAGTACCAGTTTTCATATAGGATGGTAGACTGCCTTACAGTTTTGATGGTTGTTGTTTCTGTATCTTTCTATTTTAGCACCCTGGATTGCTTGTGTGTTTTGGTACCCTATGACCCTTTTGGTTAGCATGACTAGTAAACCTAGATGAGACTTCACTGTCACCGTATGTCATGATCCTGTATGTCGTCCTTTTTGATGGTGTAATTTGTTTGAGTTCTGGGACTTGATTGTGGGGGTTGACCTAGAGGGAGTATGGACATTTTAATTTCGAGGGCAAAATTTTTGTAAGGTGGGTAGGATGTGAGCACCCTGAATTTCAGGTTGATTTTTTTTCATTTTATTTTATTTCTGGTTGATTGGTTTGATAAATAATTTATTTTGTTATTTTTTCTTAAGTGTACTTTTCTATGCCTTTGATATTTGGAGTGTCAGGGATATTCAACTCTGGAAATCTTCTTCACGAGTTTTGGAGTGGACAGGATTACCTTCATGACGGTATATGGTGTCCCACTCAAACTTGTTCCCTTGTGCTCTTTTTGCTTCGCTGAACTTCGGGTCGAATTAGACCGTTTGATCATTAATTGATTTTTTCACTCTTTTTCTTGATCATTTTTAGCACGTTACCGTGACTTTTAATTTTGGAGCGCAAGACCAGTCAGTTTCTTGAAACCAACTTCTCATGCTTGATCTACTCGAGACGCTCGTCACCCATGACCTTCGTGTCCCACTCAGACACGCCATCTTGTGCTCCATTTGCTTCGCACAACTTTTCTGACACGTGACCCGATTTTATTTTACCCCACGGTGTCACATTTATTTTCCAACTTGATTTGTGGGTCCCCTGTCGACCAAAACCTGTCAGCCCCAACTATGGACATGGCCCACTTTGAGCCTACTATCTGTCCGCTACTTGTGTCCCATTTATTGGAATCCCCATGTGCTACTTATTTACCCATGATCATCAACGTCTAATTTTAATTCAATTTTTGCATAATGTCCGGTTTTGACCCAATCCGGCTCCACCGAGTCCAGCCCAGCTCCATGTTATTCTCCATCGTGACACCCTCATATTTTTTTGCCTAAAAATATCAGATATTCTTTTACCTATTTTTCCTATATTTAATAGAATTTCTGTTGAATTAAAATCCCTTTTGAATAACCATTTCTCCATTTAAAATCATAGCCATTGATTTCCCAAACAAAATCATCACCATTCATTTTCCCACACTCCCACTCAGCCAACATGGCCGGCCCTAATTTCTAGGTGTGACAACTTTTCCTCTTTCTCTCTCTCCCACTCTATTATTCTCTTCAACAACTACAACAAAATAAACCAATACTACACAGCAGCCTACAAACTCCTCACACAGCCGCACATTAACCCGACCTCCCCACTCCTCCTTGGCGTGGCCGACCTCACCTCCCCCTGGCCACTGGCCGTCGGCCACCGCCGACAACCTTCCATCTCCTCCACCACTCCTCTCCTTCTTTCCTCATCTTCCTTCTTCAACCGCGCGCCACTCATCCACACCATTTCCGCCACCACCAAGCTCCCCCACAGCCCCGTACCACCTCCAGTCGACCACGCCGACGTCGCATCGCCGTCGTGCCCTCGTCGTTGCCGGCCAGGCCGTGCGTCGCCGCGCGACAGCGAGTACACAGCAGCAGCGGCGGCAAGGCGCGCACGCATGTGAAGCGCTGGCGCCGCCGCCGAGCCGGCCACGCATCGCCGTGGCTCCGGCGAGCCCCTCCCCCGGGTGCGCCCCACCCTAGCCTATTCTCCCATGGTGGCCACCGTCCTCCAGGAAGTGCCGTCGAGGCGATTTGTGCGTTTTGCACGACGTCCCGTCGTGACGAGCTCGGGAACGACGCTGAAATCGCCTTCCGTCGCAGCAACTTCGCGCACGTTTTCCCGGAAATCCGACCATTGGATCGGTGATCTCTTCACTCCGTCACAATCTCGGTATATCCACCTTCATCCCTGTCAATTTTCGTCCGTTAATTTTATCGTTTGATACATGAAAACCGGCCACCAAGTTGACCGTTTAAATTGTATTAAATTTGGACAGTTTCGCGGGGCCAACTTCGTCAGCTTGTATCTCCTCCACCGCAGCTCCTTTTGGCGTGCTACCAGTTCCTGCACGAAGCTGGTATAACCCTCTTACTACCCCTCCAGTTTTGTTTCATTGTGAGCTTGTTTGATTGGTTGAATTTGACGCCAAATTGGGCCGTCCGAATTCGTAATTTTCAACTTGTAAAATTCCATTTTTGAACACGGGACTCCGGATTTCATTTCTGACACCACCATTAGATTCGTGGCATCGTTTTGGCATGTTTTCATATAAATTTTTTTAGATTTGGAGAACGTGGGCCCGGGCACGCATTTCGGTGCAAAGCGGGTCCCACTTTTTGGGTCAACGGGACTTTTTGATGCCGGCTTATCGGAATCCAATTCTGGATATACCGTTGAGTTCGTATCGTCATTCTGAACTCGTTGACATATAATTTGCTAGGTTTTGGTGGACATTGGATCAGGCACGCATTTCGGTGCAAGTCAGATACCAATATCCGGACCAACGGGTCATTTTGAGATCGGCTCATCGGAATCCAATTCCGGATATACCGTTGAGTTCGTATCTTTATTCTAGACTTATTGACATATAATTTGCTAGGTTTTGGTGGACATTGGATCGGGCACGCATTTCGGTGCAAGTCAGATACCAATATCCGGGCCAACGGGTCATTTTGAGATCGGCTCATCGAAATCTAATTCCGGATATACCGTTAAGTTCGTATCATCATTCTGGACTCGTTGACAGGTAGTTTGCTAAGTTTTGAGGACTTTGGCTCCGGCACGCATTTCCGTGCAAACCGGAATTTCAAGTTGTGGTCAACGGGCCAAATTGAGATCGGGTCAACGGAATCCAATTATGGAGATACCATTGGGTCCGTATCGACATTCTGGTTTCGTGGACATATAATTTGTTATATTTTATTGACTTATTTTTTTGCACGTTTTTCGGTGCAAAACGGCTCCGACACGGACACCGGTTTGACCCAAAATTACCTTTTTACCCTTGTGTTCAAATTGGACCGATGGGTAGGCTATCCTAGCTAATTTGACCATTCTGGACACGTTGGCGATGTTCACTTCATCGTCCGACAATGTTTGTTGATAGTTTCTCAGAGTTTAGCCTTTTTATAATTAATTAATAATTAATTCTTATAATGTTCGTATTTCGAGATTAGTACAGCGAAACTGAGCTCAGTCAATTCCAGTGATCTCACATCGCTGAAATTGACAAGATGGGCACGTGGATCACTGTAATAAGATTATCAACCTTACCATTGATATTCTTGTCTCAATTTACGTGTCGTAAGTTTCAACGTACGAATAACGAAGTACACTTTATATTTTCAATAATTGGACTAGAATTGATCCTGTTTAACCAGAGTTGACCAGCTGACCCAAAGTCAACTATAAGTCAACACTTGACCTAGTTTGACTAGATTATTGACCAGAGTTGACCTAGAGTTAATTTGACTTAGAAGAACCTAGAATAATATAGATTGCCTGTAGGGATTCATTTATTTCAACTTGAACACCTTGTAACCTGTGTTGCTTTAAATAGGACTCTGTGGCTCCAGTGGGACTCCCCTTTATTTATCAGCTGTTCAGGTTATCGAGGCGAGTACATTCTCTGATCATTTTATATCCTGCTTAGAATTATATTCCTGCTTTAGATTACTTTACTTGATGCTGTCACGACATTATCACGGATTAGTACTATATGGATCTCTTCATGCGATGTTATCCCCCTCGGGAGCATCGGGTACATTGTGTCATGTGCGTTTCACTTTCATCATGTACTCCTGTGCTTTCATTTTATATGTGCACTCCTGTGAATCTTGTACTCTCATGTTCACGGAGCCCTCATGTATACTATCATGTGCACCCTATATGGGCCCCCATGTGATATCATGTGCAATAACATAACCTGTTTAGATCCTTGTGTATTGATTGGGGAATACGGGGGAGTGCTAGTAGTCATGTGAACAATTTCATTGTAGTGTAGATCATGTGTAAACTCTTTAGTGTAGATCATGTACAAATCTGTCCTGTTCACATGTGCTATCTTGTACTCTGACTCACTAGCCACTGTTAGTTCTCTATTTATAGTAGATATTTCTATTACAGCTCTCTCTCCCTGTTTACATACTGTATTTCTTCAGATCCTGTATTTTACTCTACTGCGTGTTTATATTTTCTAACCTGCTATGATCTGTTGAGATGTACTGTACTCGCTCCAGTCCTGACTGGACCTGTTGATAAATTTTACAGATAGCCTGGAGGTTGCCTGCTAGCCTAGAGGAGACACTTAGAGGAGGTCTAGATAGTTATTTCATTTGTCTGGAGTTGTATTTGATTTGTGGATTACTGTATTTGGGTTTTGAGATGTATTTCTGGGTTTATGTATCTTAGACACTTAGACTTCTATCTCATGTATCTCTTTTGGATTTCATGTTTTATCTATCCTTATCATACTCTACCCTAGATGTGATTGAGACTGTATCTGCTATGTCACCCCCATTCGGGGAGTATAAACTGCTTGGCATTATAATGTTAGATGTTGTGACCTAGGACAGTGTTCTACCGCCGACACTGCGGCGTAGGCTGGGCGTTGTTACGTTCTCGTACCCAAACAGTGGGTGCGGGTCGTGACATAGATGAACTCAGAATCCACAGATAATAATACAAGACAGAAAGATAGCTGAAACTAAGATAACATCTCCACAATCCAGAGTACAACTCCAATATATACAAATATATCATAACATGAAAGTAAATAGAACTAGCCTAGTCTACAGGGGTAGTGTCGTCAGCAAGTACTGGATCCTCCTGGGAGTCCAGCTCAAGAGTATCGTCTATGTCTGCTCCGTAGTAAGTGGGACAGAACTCCTCAGAATCGTCTGTAAAATTTCAACAGGTCCAGTCAGGACTGGAGCGAGCACAGTACATCTCACGCAGTTCATAATGTCACAGGATATATAAATATGCAATAGAGTAAGATACAGAAAATGCAGTAGAATATACATGAAGTAAAAGAGAAAGTTGTAATGTAAATAGATACTATAAATAGAGAACTACAGTGAACTAGTAATTTAGAGTACAAGATGAACATGTGAACGGCTTGAATTTGCACATGAGTAATCTAAGAGTTTGCACATGAGTATACTACTTTGAAATTATTCACATGACCATTTATACTCTCCCGTACCCCAATCAATACATAAGAATCCAGACAGGTTATGTTATTGCACATGATATCACACGAAGGCCCATAATAGGGTACATATGATAGTATATATGAGGGCTCCGTGAACATGAGAGTACAAGAATCACGAGAGTGCACATGAATGGTGAAAGCACCGGAGTACATGATGAAAGTGAAACGCACATGACATACTGTAACCCGATGCTCTCGAGGGGGATAACATATCATGAAGAAATCCATATAGTACCAATCCGTGTTACATCGTGACAGCATCAAGTAAAGTAATATAGAGCATAAATGTAGATCCTATCAAGTATGAAACTGTCAGAGAATATACTCGCATGATATCCTGAATGTCCGGAAGAAAATACTGCCTGAGGAGTGGTGTTTGGCTCCTAATCAGAACAGCACAAGTCACAACATGTCCAGCTAATAAAGTAAGCTACTATAATGCAGTCTACATGATATTAGGTCAATCCTAGACCAAAGTCTACCCTGGTCAACTTTAGTCAACTAAATAGTCAAAGTTAGGTCAACTAGGTCATCCTAGACTCAATCAAGTCTCACTAGGCCGAACCTGTCTACCCTAGCTAGTACACACCATACACTAGTCTATAGGGTATTACACATGTGTATATTTCATATATACAAGACCACCCAAGGGAACCCTAGGCTATGTCATCTAGGTTATAGGCCATAGGCCCTATCCCATAGGCAAATAGCCATACACTAGGCCATACATCTAGGTACACGTTACCTACATAGGCAATGCAATATTTGCATCACATTACCACATAGACTACCCCTATTGAATAACAATCACTTATAGGCCATGAGCTAAACACAAAGCAATAACACATATAGGCCAAAACACCATATACCATATTAGGCTATATACATACACTCACATTACATAGGCAATGTTCAATTGATTTCAATTTGCCTATCACATATTCACATATTCACTAGGTTATATATATATATATATATATATATATATATATATATATATATATATATATATATATATAATAAATATATTTTATTTTATATATATATATATATATATATATATATATATATAAAATAATAAATAAAATATATTTATTTTATATATATATATATATATATATATATATATATATATATATATATATATATATATATATATATATATATATATATATATATATATATATATATATAACATAGAGGGAAAAATATATATATATATAACATAGAGGGAAATATGTATTGAAGACAATGTGTGTGTGTGTGTGTGCATATTCCTGTGTGTGACAGGGAATTAGGGAGTGTGTGTGTGTAGTGACTGAGTGTGGCAACACATGAGAGTGTGTGAGTGAATGAGTGTAGGCTAGTGTGTGTGTTCATGTAGAGGACTGTGTGTGTTTACATAGGGGAAAACAGGGTATAACCTATAGGCCTGTGTGTGTGTGTGTGTGTGTGTGTGTGTGTGTTTACATGAAATAGAGTGTGTGTAGCAGTATACTTAGAAATAGGTAATGTGACAGCCATTCTCAGGAACCCTTTTTTAGTGTGTGTGTGTGTAGTGTCCTGTGTACAGGAAAGCATTTGACAGTGTCTCAGTATCCAGTGTTCAAGTGGAGAACCATTTTCATGTGTGTGTACTTGTGCAGGTTAATTTCTTCCAGGGTCAACCAAGTGGCAGGATGTATTAGCCATACCATTGTGTTCTCAGGAACCAATTTTCAGTGTATCACAAACTCAAGTTTCAGTGTGTTTGTGTATGTGATTTGTTCCCAGGAAACCAAAGTGACAATGTCATCAGGAATTCAAAATAGTGTGCAGGTAAGCATAACTCAGGCTTTAGGATTAGAACAGTATTCAAAAGTGTCTCAGGACAGTTTCAGAAATTTGAAACTGAGCACAGCTCATTAATCTCATGCAATTTGTGAAACCCTAACATTTACTCTATCATGTACAACAATGCATTCAATCATTTGCTATATATTGAATTATGAGGATTGAACTACATATTAAACTGGGATTAGAACACATTCGAACTCAAGAGTAAGTTAACCATGTATATAGTTCTGAAAAGCTGAGGAATCGAGCATAACTCGATCAATTACATAACAAAATGAATCCCTAACAACCCTAACATTATTCCCATAAGTAACAACAACAAAAACACATTTTAATTGCATAAATTATAGCAATCAACATGAATCGAAATATAAAATCAGAGAGCTAACTCTCGGATACTGAACAGGTATCAGAAATCAGGAAATTCCCTATTTCGAGTAGAATAGCAATTAATCATATTGGGTTAAGGTTGTTAATCAATAACAGATATGTGCACGTGATATACATCTAATATAGTTAAAACATGATACGAACGTGTCCAAAAACACACACAAACTAGAACACAAAGAACTGGTCCAGTGCACATCGCCTGTGTCCAGTGCGGGTTGAATCCCTCACTCGACACGAATCCAAAGGACATGTGGTCTTGGGAGCCCCAAGGCCTGTGTCAAAGGACACGCATCCTCGTGTCCAAAAACAGTCGTACGACCCTGTGGATAGCAGGACAATGTTGTCCAGGCGTGTGCGACCGTGTCCACGGGTCCGACTCGATCCAAGCATGACATGAAACTAGCTCTGTAGTGCCCCGAAATTCGTGATACGTATTTTATACGTGATCGTATTTCTGACCAGTATTTTTCATTTTTCTTGACCAGTTAAGTTGTGGTATATTTCATACTTAGCATTGTAGTTTAATTGTCATTTATCATTCCTGGATTAATTCTGATTAATGGAGCTTGGTTTTATTTGGATAGGAATTGGTTTGGTTTGGTTTATTATGCATTGGACCATCTTAGCTAACCTCCACCCTCAACACAACTTATCCTCCCCCATTAAAATCCCCACCTAACACTCTCTCTCCTCATTATTTTTCCTCCATTAATTCTTCTTCTTCTTCCTCCACACAACTCTCCAACCCATTAGGCAAGTGCACCTTGCCATCACATGAGAACCACTTTTTATTTGTCCATTAGCTAGATTAGGCCATGGAGATCAACATTAGAACTTGGAATTTTGTGATTTGGAGTCTCCATTGTTCTAGATCTAAATTTTAGTTATTTTCAGAATTCCTTGGTTTTGATCTATTAAACTTTGATTTTAGCTTGTTTTGATGCTTCCATGTGGAAGAGAATTCAATTTTACTCAAGTTAGAACTTTAAAAATCTAAATTTGGTTTTGATTTGGCTAAGTTGTGAAGATTTGAACTTGGTGTTCTTGAGAGTTCAGCCATGGTAGAGCTCTCGGCCACTGCTTTTTAGCATCTGGCCGATTGCGCACTATTCCCTGGCCTGCGCTCTTTAGTGCAAGGCCATTTGCGCACCCTGACCTGTGCTCTTTAGCGCATGGCCATTTGCGCAAGATCCTTGGCCAGTGCTTTGCGCTGCGCTGGATTACGCTGGCGCAGGCCAGCCATGCGCAAGCCAGCCATGCGCAAAGTAACCCCTGTGCAATCGACCATTGCGCAATCCATCTCTGCGCAACCAACTCCTGCGCAGTCTACCTTCTGCGCAATCCATCTGTGCGCCATCTGCCCCTGCGCACTTGGCACCCTGCGCAGTTGGTACTCTGCGCAGCTCACCCTGCGCACTTGGCACCCTGCGCAGTGCATACCCTGCACAACCTACTTGTCTATGATGAACTTGATTTTGCTTAATATATTGGAATGACTATTGTACATGGCACGGTATGACAAGGAACTAGCATAACATGACAGTGGCCCGTCGTGGCGCACTCCTGACAAGTATCCTGACATGAATTATCTTGATAACTTGATAGTGGCCCGTGGCGGCGTACTCCTGACTTGACATGACTTGATAACTTAGCTTGACTTGTCTTGACACCGTGGGTGTTTCTGCTTGCTTGTGCAATCCACTCGTATTGTCTTGCATCATGTCTAGGACGTGACTCCCTGGTTCCTACGGTCAGGGATTCATACTGAATCTGGCTAGGTTAATGACTAGATTGATCAATTAGTTCATGGAGAATTTCCCAGTTACCTGTTGCCCCTTTGGTCCCGGCCTTATATATATATATACCTGGGATTTGTTGCTATCCGTCGAGATGAGCGCACTTCCAGCCCGCCGTCGAGCGTGGTACCTTAGGGCACATGTATCTTACTACAGTGCGTCTGCTATATCATGCTATCTTTTCCTTTTCTTGTTGGGAGCATTCAGGTAGTAACAAACAGGTAACCGGACTTGGAATTCTCATTGCATCTTGTTAGTAATCAGGTCTGTGATAACCCTAGTTAGTTAAAGTAGTAAGCCGTAGTATTTGCTTGGCCGTGATTGATTGGATGGAGTCTAGTCCCTCTTGTCCTGTCCTGATCCTGTGCAAGGTCATGACATGACATGATTACTCGTGCTTTACCTTAATCATGTTTAATTGCAAGTCTTGAATTCGCGTATTTTATCTTGCCGATAAATGGTGGGAGAAACCAAGTTCCGTTCAGACGAAGGGTTACAACCCCGGTCCTTGTTTGGTTTACGGGTTGTAACCTGGCTATTTGAATAGTCCCATGGTCATCTCATCGTATATCATCCTGTCATGCCTTTCCATATGTTCTGTCTTTTATCGATTCTGTACAAGATTTGTCTTTTATATCTAACTATCATGCCTTTTTCTTAAATTACTGTCTCTTATTATGTAATTATATTATTGTGCTGATTGCTGGCTTTGTTCTTATTTCGTGGCCTCCTTTGTGGCACTTGCTCTTTCTGGGGTCTGACCCAGCTGGTTTTGTATGGCCAGATACCGGAGCAGCAGCAAAGGATCTACCTGCTTTCCAGCCCGATGGTGAACACTAGACGGAACCCGGACAACGAGTGGGTTTTCTCTTTTTGTTTCTCCCACTGTATTGTTAACTGATATTCTTTTGAGGCGTTTAGCCGACGAGCACTTGTTAGCTCGATGCACTTTACTTTCTGTCTGCCTACGGGCTGTAATCATGATTGGCAACTCGAGGTTGATCATGTATGACTTAACTCTTGCTAGTCCTTACATTTTGTACGACTAGCTTCATGATCATCTGGATATGTAATGTTTGGGACGCCTTACAATTGTATATTTGGTGGTCTGATATCTTGTTACTATCATTACTTGTTGAGATTGAGACAATAGCTTGATTTGATCCTAAGAGACTGATGGTTTGTAGCGTACCCTCACATAGCTAGACAGCCGTGACCGTATAGTGGGATGGTTGCCGTTCCGTTATACGTAGCTGGCTGTACACGTCCCCGTTCTTCAGTATTCTGGTTCTGGGGCGTGACAAGCTCAGTCATGTAGAAACCCATAAGCGACACAAAAATCTATTTTTCTATTCAAACACAATCCTAAAACAGGATCGAAATGCCCACTGTGGCATTTCGTCGAACACTAAGGTATCTACATTGATACGTGTCCGATACGGACACGTAAAGGGCACAAAACTTCACGAATCCTATTCCTACAGTGAGAGGACACCTAGGGCTATGCATCCATGCCTAGAAATCGAAATTTCATGGAGGGAATAGGAAGTTACCTATAGGTGCTCTTCCTCAAAGAAAACTTCAAAAATGGGGATTTTTTCTAGCTAGCCCCAAGCTCCAAAGTGTCTCAAATCTGTAATTAGTCTCCATGAACAGTCGGGAAATACAAATTAGGTCACCATGGAAGAAGTTTGAATGAAAAAGGATCAATATTGATTAAAATAGGAAAGAGTTTCAATGAAGACAAACCTTCTTATGCAAAATGAAGGAATGAACAAAAAGAGGCAAGTAGTTTGGGAGACATTAAATAGGGGTGGATCCCTAGGTGGCCGGCCCATAAATGCTGGGGTTAGGGTTTAGGGAATCAATCAAGGGCTCTCATTCCATCTAGTCAAATCAAGGGTCCACAAGCCTAGGTTTCACAATTGTCTTAAATGCAACCTAGTTAGCTCTAACTATCATGACTTAACCAAGGCTAATCAATACTAACTAACACTAACCATGGCTAACTAAGTCTAGCTATGACTAATCTAGGTTAGGTCAAATCTAGGTTAGGGCTAAACACAACACAAGGCAATTAATTAAATAATATTTAAATCACACCATTCCAATAATTATATTAAATTCTAAATAAATATATATTAATTTCAAATAAATTAAAAATGACAAAAATACCCTCAAACTAGAAATGTGGTAGTGACATGTTAAGGTCCTTTACAACAACTGAAACTATATGAGCTAGCATATACAATTATGTAAAGTTTCTGTAGACTAAAATAAGTTTATCAAATAATTATCTAAAGAGAATTTTAGGCAAGTAAAAACATAACAAAGCATACGTCTGAGCCTCTAACAAAAGCAATGATCTATAAATATTTACGTACGATCCGTATGCTACACCTATGATGCGAGGATGAAAGATATAAATGGTAAGGAAGACAACATTTTATGAAATAATTTAACACAAAATTTAGATCTTGTATATTTGTTTCTTTAAAAGTAACATAAATGTAAAATTGTGAGATTATCATGAGTTGTTGGTATCCTTGAAAATGCATTAGAAGTGTCATATCCAAGATTATGTGGGTCTTACAACAACATAAGAGGCTATACTATCTTACAAATGTAAGACTCCACAATGACATGCTTGTATTCGGACATAAAGATGAATTCATGGTTATTAAATTTAAACCATTGAATGCCCAAATAAATTGAGAATTCAATTGAAAACGTTGCGTCCGTTTAAAGAATCCAAAGGATTCAAGAGATAAAAATTGACTAGCGTACATTATATGCGTACGACATTGAAGTGCTTTAAAGATTATAAATACTTGAGCTTCTATAGAATTATAATAAATCAAATATCATGACTAACATTATTCTTCTAAAAAATAAATAAATATTTTATTAGTTATCTCGGTTGATCTTTTTTTAAAAAAATGGCATCAACAATATTGAAAATAAAAATAAGCAAAGCTTATAAGACGACATGGTAAATGATTTACTATGAAATGAACAATTTCAATCTTCATATTCTTTAACTACTAATACAATTTGGAACAACATAATTGTGTTGTGTAGTGCACATTTCTATTTGGGCAGATATATTTCCAACAGAAAACACATCTTTCATCCATGCATAATAGTAATATATAATATGCCAACAAACTGTATTATATAATATTGTATTTGATGAGTACCTGTAGTGTCCCGTCCCTACATCGTGTCCCGTACTCCGTCCATGGGGTGCACGAGAAAGGAACACTGTCGCTATCGATTCGGTCGGGACCGATAGGTCGAGATTGACTGAGTCGATCGAACGGGAACGGTTGAATTAAGATCCATTCCCCGTTATGGAATGGCTTCTTCGGAACCAAGTTCCACATTCAGCAGATTGTGCCTCAAGGATTGACTCTACGGCTGAGTCGGGAGAGACCTCCCGTTGCTCTGCTTTTCACGCCGCTTGCGTTGGTTTTGGCTTTATTTTCTGAATACATTTTCATGAATGTTTTCGATGATTTTCATGGCTTGCATTTCGAACTCGCATTTTCTATCGAACTTCTTGAATAATACAGTATTCTAATCGGTTGCTTGTGCGATTTGAGGTAATCGCGTAGGCGACGTCTAGCGCGACCAACAAGTTCTCTCGCCTAAAGTAAACTCAAGATGAGTGGCTGACCTTTCTCTTCTCGACCCCTTCTTAGGTAAATCGATAGTGTTGTTGCGGATAAAAGAATGAATGCAAGGGCACGAACACAATAAAATGATTGAGTTTTTAAAGAGAATGTAGGCTATGTCTTAATAACTAAAAGAAGAAAAATGGTCTTTGCACGATCATGAACAACTTGTCGATAAGGTAGAATTTTCCCCGCACGGCAACCCGGGGCCACGGGACCGTTGCGGCCAAGAAAGGAAACAATTACATAGCTGTGCTGGGCACGAATTAGGCGAGAACTTGCAGCGGGGCTCGCTACCCGCGCTGAAAGGGTCCCGTCTAACAAAAGCTAAAGGGAGTCCACGATGGCTCTGGGAGCCAGTGACCAACCACACGAAATATTGCACTTGATATGAAAATGATAACAATTGACAGGGAAGAATATGGTAAGTTTCATAAGGTGGCACGGTCCGCCGTGGGTAAGTTCCAACGTATTTTATATTATGCTTGTCATATGCTTGTTTGAAATTCATTAGGATGGTTAGAAACATTCACAAGCTAAGTCATATAAACTCTTCAACCAAATGAGAGCGTGGATCTTAAATAGCCACGCACCAGTACAAAGTGTAATGTACTGATCCTCGCCCTCCACGCAGGTATCCCGAACCACGAAGGGCGCGTCGCTTAAAAGCTCAAGGCGACGTGAACTCTTTTGAAGCCTCGTCCACGTGTGAAGGCTTGTGTTCCAAAATTCTTTTGAAGACTCCGCACTCAGAACAAAGAAGAATAGATGGCGACTCGGCTTCCCTCGATCGCATGTGGAATGTGTAACTATTTTGCTTATAAAAAGGGGATGTAATGTATAGAACGACTATCTCATCGGCGTTCGTTTTGTAAGTCGAGTCATGTTGTAGCCCACGCGGCAATGATTATAATAGAGTCTATGTAAATGAAGTTCTATTATCAATGAAAAGTCTACTTTTATTTCAAATGTGTCAATCAATTTCTCTGCGTACTCTAACTTGATATTGTGTTTCGGATAACCTTATGACTATGAATTGTGTGATCGCAACTTAGGTTCGCACGGCATCATGCCTGGGGGACGACTATCGATTCTACGGAATCA
This sequence comes from Iris pallida, assembly GCA_029216955.1. Classification (NCBI taxonomy): domain Eukaryota; kingdom Viridiplantae; phylum Streptophyta; class Magnoliopsida; order Asparagales; family Iridaceae; genus Iris; species Iris pallida. The sequence goes on from JANAVB010005600.1 coordinate 4,878,301, forward strand.
GGACGTGACATAATGGTATCAGAGCACGGATTTACATCCTTTGGCCTCACGTCTAGAGTTTCAAACATTTGACCATGCATTGATGAGATAAGTTGTTCCATACAATGAGTCCGTAATAATTTGTGACTGATGTGTGCCTTCGTATTGCAGAAGTGCCGGAACCCACGGCCGGGCAAGAGTAGAGCGCTTCTAGCGGCTTTAGTAGTTCGCGTCATTCGCGGACCGGACCTTCTAATGATATTATCGAAAGGATGCTGCACATGATGGAGGCACAGCGGAACCAGTCCGACAACCGATATCAACAGGTAGAGGAACGACATGCCCAGTTCGAAGCTCGCTTCGAAGCTCACTTCGACGTACATGCTAAACTCCAATAAAAGTAGCTGGATACCCTGCAGCAGATCGTCCAGACAATGGCAGCCAACAAAAATTCTGCGACTGTGCCTACCGTTACCATACCTACTGCCAACGTACCGACGGTCTAACCCATTGAAGTCGACACGGAGGATCCCGAGCGTCAACCTACGGCACCGGAAAAGTACAACTTTGAAGTGTCAGAATTCAAGAAAGTGTGTCGTACTTCCTTCAGCGGCATCGAAGGCCCTTCTATAGCGATCGACTGGTTGGAAGAGCTGGAAGATCACTTCGAGCTCCTCGGCATTGAAGAATCAAAGCGAGTCGCCTGCGCACAACTTCAACTACGGTTGAACGCGTACGACTGGTGGGCCATGCACAAGCGAACAATCCGACGCGATAACAACACAACGTCGATCTCTTGGGTCACGTTCTGCAAGGCTTTTGAAGTCGAGTAACTTCCGTCAGCCGTTCGTCAAGCGAAGGAAAATGAGTTCATGCAATTGAAGCAAGGAAATCGGACAGTGGAACAGTATGCCGCAGAATTCAACAAGTTGTCCAAGTTTGCTAGTGCGTTTCTGCCTACAGAGGAGTATCGTGTGCGGCAGTTCGAAGTGGGTCTGCGACACTCTAACGGTGCGCATGTCGGGGTCCCGGAGTACAAAACCACGGGCGAGGCTCTGAATCACGCTCTCCGCCTTGGGAGCCTGCATCCTTCCGGTGCTGACGATGTTGTGCGTCACTCTAATCACAAACGTCCTAGCCATACGGGAGGTAACAACTATGCATCAAAGCGTCCACACACTAGTGGCTATAAAAGCTAGAACCTGTTACCGCGATACAGACATTGCGACAAGCTCGGGCATACTGACGACCACTGCTTTGCCAAGTCAGAGTGCTTCGCTTGTGGACAAAGGGGTCACTTTGCTCGAAACTGTCCAAATCCTCGAATGAATTGCAATGTTCTGCCACAACAAAACTGTCAAGAGAATCGAGGTCAGCCATCCCGACCTGCTCAACCTACTCAATCCAACAACCAAGATCGACGCCCTAATGCTCAGGGGCGTGTCTTTGCTCTGACTCGAGACGAGGCGTTCACTTCCGACACTGTCGTGACAGGTATACTAAATTTTAATAGTTTACCCGCTCGTGTGTTATTTGATTCAGGCGTCTCGCATACTTTCATATCGATGGACTTCGCCGCCGAGCACAAATTTTCTGTAATATCGTTAGACCTTAACCTTAGCGTAATATGCCTTCGGGCGTACCACTACTCACAAACTTAGCCTGCGGGGGAGGAGTCATATGTATTCAGGGTCAAAAGATTGGTCTTGATACGATAGTTCTAGATATAAAGGACTTCGACATCATACTGGACATGGATTGGCTCGGTCCTTGCAACGCTACCATCGACTATGCAGAAAAGAAGGTCACATTTCGCATACCTGGAGTGCCCGAATTCTGTTATTCGTGTGGTGAAGCATCGTCATCCTGCATGGTGATCTCGACAATTTTGGCTCGGAAGCTGCTACATTCCGGATGCGAAGGCTACTTGGCATCCGTTCGTGACATGAGATAGGATGGTGCAAACGTGGGTCAGACTGACGTTGTGACATAATTCCTAGACGTGTTCCCGGACGAGCTACCCGGCATACTGCTCGATCGAAAAATAGAGTTCACCATCGACACATTTTCTGATACCCGGCCGATCTCGAAAGCTCCGTACAGAATGGCCCCTGCAGAATTGAAGGAACTGAAGGTACAACTTCAGGAATTACTCGACAGAGGGTTTATCCGTTCGAGTGTCTCGCCGAGGGGTGCGCCCGTGCTATTTATGAAGAAGAAGGATGGATCGATGTGACTCTGTATCGACTATCGAGAATTGAATAAAGCTACCGTCCAAAACAAATATCTTCTGTCCTGCATCGACGACTTGTTCGACCAGCTCCATGGTTAACAGTGTTTTCGAAGATTAATCTACGATCGAGTTATCACCAACTCAAAGTCAAACCAGATGGCGTGCCGAAGTCTGCCTTCCATACTTGTTATTGCTACTACGAGTTCTTGGTAATGTCGTTCGGTCTGACAAATGCCCCTGCCGTATTCATGGATCTAATGAATCGAGTGTTTCGTCCGTTCGTTGACAAATTCGTAGTAGTCTTCATCGACGACATCCTCGTCTACTCGAAGGATCGAGCACAACATACAGAGCATCTACGGACGGTACTCCAAACCCTTCGAGAGAATCAGTTGTATGCGAAGATGAGCAAGTGCGGGTTCTAGCTGAACAGCATCCCATTCCTTGGGCACATCATCTCCGCCGCGGGCATCGCAGTCGATCCGAAGAAAGTCGAGGCAGTTGTTGATTGGAGATGGCCCGCATCAGTTAGCGAAATTGGAAGCTTCATAGGCTTGGCGAGATACTACCGATGCTTCGTGAAGGACTTCGTAAAGATTGCATCGCCGTTGACTCGCCTCACCCAGAAAGGAGTTGCGTTCGAGTGGTCAGACGACTGTAAAGCTTCCTTCCAAGAGCTCAAACAATGGCTCGTTTCGGCCCCAATAGTTGCACTTCCTGAAGGGATGGAGGGATTTCAAATCTTCAGTGATGCTTCTGTCCAGGGCTTGGGGTGTGTGCTCATGCAGCGAGATAAGGTGATATCTTTTGCTTCTCGGCATTTGAAGCCGCACGAGAAGAACTATCCCACGCACGACCTAAAATTAGCGGCGATTGTGTTTGCATTGAAGCTGTGGCATTACTATCTCTATGGCATGACATATAGGATTTATACGGACAACAAAAGCCTGAAGTATCTCTTTACCCAGAAAGAATTGAATTTGCGGCAGAGGCGATGGCTCGAACTGATCAAAGACTATGACTTGTCAACCGACTACACGCCGGGCAAGGGAAATATGGTAGCGGATGCGCTGAGCCAGAAGTATTTAGCTTCGTTATGCATCAACGATCGACTACTGCGTGACTTGAAAGGAATGGGCATTGAACTCCGAGTTCGTTTCAGAGACGTAAAACTAGCGCAACTGCGGGTGGAACCGAGCCTACTGGAGAGGATCAAGTCTGCTCAGAAGGACGACCCATACCTGGAGAAGATGCGGAAGTTGATATCGACAGAGAAAGTGTCCGACTTTGCAGAGGACGGTCGGGAGTGTTGCGAGTGAAGGGACAACTATGCGTTCCGGACGACGCAGAACTTAGAAATGAGATAATATCGAAGGCGCATTATGCAAAATATTCTTTGCATCCTGGTAGCACCAAGATATATAAGGACCTCCGCGTTATATTTTGGTGGCACGGCATGAAGAGGGACGTAGCGCTCTTTGTGTCAAAGTGTATGGCATGTCAGCAAGTCAAAGGCGAGCACCAACGGCTGGGCGGGAAGATGCAGAACCTTGCCATTCCAGAGTGGAAATGGGATCATGTCACTATGGACTTCGTTGTTGGCTTGCCGAAGACGCCGCGGGAGAACGACGCTATCTGGGTCATCGTCGATTGACTAACCATGTCAGCGCACTTTATCGCCATCAAAGTTACTTGGAGCGTCGACCGCCTTGCTCAGATATACCTTGATAAAATAGTTCAGCTGTACGGGGTCCCAGTATCTATTGTCTCGGATCGGGATGGATGGTTTATATCGCGCTTCTGGAGTAGTCTTCATTCAGCATTGGGGACCAAGTTGAAGTTTAGCTCAGCTTATCATCCTCAGACTGACGGCCAAACAGAACGGGTGAACCAAATTCTCGAAGACATGTTACGACTCTGTGCGATCGACTTGAAGTCAAATTAGGACGTTCATCTACCGCTGGCCGAGTTTGTATATAACAACAGCTATCAGTCCAGCATCCAAATGGCACCGTATGAAGCTTTGTACGGCCGAAAGTGCAGATCGTCCATTTGCTGGGTTGAAGTCGGGGAGCGGCAGATACTTGATCCGGAGCTGGTGGAGCAGACTGTACAGAAGGTCAAGTTGATACGAGAGAGATTGAAGATAACACAAAGCCGACAAAAGAGCTATGCCGACATACACCGATGCCCCCTCGAGTTCTCGGAAGGCGACCATGTATTCCTGAAGGTGATGTCCATGCGTGGAGTTTCCCGGTTCGGTGCGAAAGGAAAGTTGAGCCCAAGATTTGTTGACCCGTTCAAAATATTAAAGCGAGTCGCCCTGGTAGCTTACCAAATTGCCTTATCGCCTACATTGTCAGAGGTACATGATGTCTTCCACGTCTCGCAATTGCGGAAGTACGTGTACGATCCGGTGCATGTGGTAGATTTGGGTAAGCTGGACATGAAGGCGGACTTGTCATATGTCGAAGAGCCGGTGCAAATCTTGGAGCACAAGGATAAACTTTTTCGCAACCGTGCTATTCCTCTCGTCCGCTCCTCTGGAGAAACCATTCGGTCGAGGAGTCGACGTGGGAGCTTGAATCAGAAATGAAGGAGAAGTTTCCTTTATTGTTCTCGTAGAGATAGGTGCTATTCTTAAGTTTCGAGGACAAAACTTTTTCTTAGTTGGTTATGGTGTAGTGCTCCGTCCCTATATTGTGCCCCATACTCCATCCACGGGGTACGCGAGAAAAGAACAATGTCGCTATCGATTTGGTCGGGACCGATAGGTCGGGATCGACAGAGTCGATCGAACGGGAACGGTTGAATTAAGATCCATTCTCCGTTATGGAATGGCTTCTTCGGAATCAAGTCCCATATTCAGCGGGTTGTGCCTCAAGGATTGACTCTGCGGCTGAGTTGGAAGAGACCTCCCGTTGCTCTGCTTTTTACGCCGCTTGCGTTGGTTTTGGCTTTGTTTATAGAATGCGTTTTCATGAATGTTTTTGATAATTTTCATGGCTTGCATTTCGAACTCGTATTTCCTATCGAACTTCTTGAATAATACAGTGTTCTAATCGGTTGCTTGTGCGATTTTAGGTAATCGTATAGGCGATGTCTAGCGTGACCAACAAGTTCTTTCGCCTGAAGTAAACTCAAGGTGAGTGGCTGACCCTTCTCTTCTCGATCCCTTCTTAGGTAAATCGATAGTGTTGTTGCGGATGAAAAAATGAATGCAAGGACACGAACACGATAAAATGATTGAGTTTTTAAAGAGAATGTAGGCTATGTCTTAATAACTAAAAGAAGAAAAATGGTCTTTGCACGGTTATGGACAACTTGTCGACAAGGTAGAATTTTTCCCGTACGGCAACCCGGGGCCACGGGACCATTGCGGCCAAGAAAGGAAACAATTATATAGCCGTGCTGGGCACGGATTAGGCGGGGACTTACAGCGGGGCTTGCTACCTACGCTGAAAGGGTTCCGTCTAACAAAAGCTAAAGGGAGTCCACGATGGCTCTGGGAGCCAGTGACCAACCACACGAAATATTGTACTTGAGGAAGGAGAAGCTCTATGGTAAGCTATCTAAATGTGAATTATTTTTAGACAAAGTAGAATTTCTGGGCCATATTGTCACAAGAAAAGGAATTCCAGTGGATCCAAAGAAGATAGCTGCTATTGAGAAGTGGACTGCACCAAGCTCGGTTGCAGAAATCAGAAGTTTTTTTGGGTTTAGCTGGATACTACCGGAAGTTCGTGAAGGATTTCTCCAAGTTGCTGAACCAATTACGAAGCTCACTAGGAAGAACGAAGAATTTATTTGGTCTGAAGCTTGCCAATCAGCATTTGAGGAACTGAAGAAGAGGCTTACAACAGCGCCGATACTTGCGCTACCCGCAGGTACCGGGAGTTTCTCAATTTATAGTGATGCTTCCAGTAAGGGATTGGGCTGCGTTCTTCAACAACACGAAAAAGTAATTGCTTACACATTTAGACAATTACGGACTCATGAGAAGAACTATCCCACACATGATTTGGAGCTTGCAGCGATGATATTTGCATTGAAGCTATGGAAGCACTACCTTTATGGAGAGAGAGTGGAAATATTTACAGACCATAAAAGTCTTAAATATGTTTTCACTCAGAAGGAGTTGAACATGCGACAGAGACGATGGCTGGAGCTGATGAAGGATTTTGACATCAACCTGCAGTATCATCCGGGTAAGGTTAATGTTGTCGCAGATGCACTTAGTCGATACCCGATGGCAATGTTCTTGACCAAGGAGCATCGTTTGCTGGAGGACATGGAAAAGCTTGGACTGGAGATTGTACTGCCCGAAGAAGAAATAAAGAAACTGGGAAGAGAAGCCATTGTACCAGGAGTTGAATCAACAATGCTGCAGTTGCAAGTGCGTTCAAGTCTAATGGATAAAGTCAAGGAGGCACAATTCCAAGACGAGACGCTTTGCAAACTCAGAGATCAAGTGCTGGCAGGAATACTTGAAGGATTCTCAATCGCCAGCGACGGAGCACTGAAGAATGGTACGAGACTTTGCATACCAACTGGAGAACTGAGCAACGAGCTGATGCAAGAAGCGCACCATTCGCAGTATTCCATACATCCTGGAGCCAACAAAATGTATCGGGATATGCGTACAATAGTGTGGTGGTACGAAATAAAGAAAGACGTATCCAGGTATGTGGCTAGATGTTTAATTTGTCAACATGTGAAAGCTAGCAGGCAGAGACCAGCAGGACTATTGCAGCTGCTTGACATCCCGGAGTGGAAATAAGAGCACATAATGATGGATTTCGTGTCAGGACTGTCTCGATCCCAAGGAGGGAAGGATGCCATTTGGGTTATCGTAGACCGACTGACGAAGTCAGCTCACTTTATCCCCTTCAAGGTTGGTCTATCCACCGAGAAGTTGGCAGCACTGTACATGCGGCATATCTACCGAATTCATGGAGTTCTGGTAAGTATTGTGTCTGACAGAGATACTAGATTTACCTCTCACTTCTGGAAGAGTTTACATGACAGTTTGGGAACACAACTGAAGTTCAGTACCGCCTACCATCCCCAGACTGACGGACAATCAGAGAGAACAATCCAGATGCTAGAAGACATGCTGAGATCCTGTATTTTGGAATTTGGAGGGTCTTGGGAAGACCATTTGCACTTGGTAGAGTTCTCCTACAACAACAGCTACCAAGCTAGCATCGGTATGACACCGTTCGAGGCACTCTATGGACGTCGTTGCCGCACTCCACTTGCTTGGGATGACGTCGGAGAACGAGTATTGCTTGGACCTGAGATGGTAACCGATGCAGCAGAGAAGGTAAAAATGATCAGAGACAAGCTCAGGATTGCCCAGGACAGACAAAAGCATTGGGCCGATAGCATCCGACGGCCTTTAGAGTTTGAAGAAGGTGACAGTGTGTTCGTGAAGATCTCTCCTACCAGAGGAACCATCCATTTCGGCAGAGCAGGAAAGCTAAGCCCCAGGTATATTGGTCATTTTGAAGTACTTAACAGGATTAGAGAAGTGACTTATCGGGTAGCTCTACCCCCAAGTCTCGAAGGCGTCCACAACGACTTCCACATTTCGCAGCTGAGACGCTACATCCCGGACCCGAGCCACATCTTGGATCATTCGGAGCTGAAAATTGGACCCAGCCTCACAGTGCCAGAGAAGCCAGTGACAATATTGGACAGAGGTGAGAAGAAAATCAGGAACTCTGTGCTGTCACATAACTCCTATTTCTTGCAAGTATTATCTTTCGTTCTAATATTTTGTACTAAACTTGACTATTGCTGCTAAGTTAGCCTAGTTTTGCAAGCTTATTTCTTTATAGAGCTTGATCATGACAGTATTTTATTGGAGGCCTCCACTAATATATTGTCTCATCAGAACCGGTGCATGATGGTCTGATCAACCTCTTACACTTTGTTTCGCTTTTATACCTTATTTTCTATGTGGATTGTGACATAGTTAAAACTTGCCCCTAAATGTCTCATCCACGACTGCCTTGGCCATTCTTATTGTTGGACTTGAGTTACGGGCACAGTACCCGTATCTATTTGATTTGAGGGAAATCCTTTCCTACCCTACCTTTTAAATTTTGAGGACAAAATTTCCTAAGGAGGAAAGATTGTGAAACCCAGAATGTTAGAATTTATTAATTGTTAATTTGTAGTGTAAATTTTAGTTTATTATTATTATTATTATTATTATTATTATTATTTATTACTCGGATTTAAGAAAAAATATTATATTTAAACTATTGTTTATTTTTTTGATTGTGGCCTGCCTCGATCCCGTGTCCGGGGTCCGACCCCGAGCTGAACCCGAATCCTGTCTTCCGACCCTTTTCCTGAATATTTTTATTTTCATGGAACCTATATACCAATATATATTTTATATAAATATTAGTTGGAGTAAAAAAAAATACTAACAAAACTTATTCCTATTCTAACTCCCCACGATCACTTCCCCCACAACCCACTCCTATTTCTCCTCCAGAGCACCCACAACCCACTCCTATTTCTCCTCCAGAGCACCCACACCTACTCTACTCTTCCTTATTCTTCTAATAAAAAAAGAACCACCATCAACCCCAACATCCAGCACTCTCTCCATCATTCCTCTTTCCCTCTCCCTAAGCAGACCGATCTTCCGAGCACCCGAGCTCCCGCTTCCCTGAGCGCCCCCCCCCCCCCCCCCCCGCCTCCGACCGGCGCTTCCGTCGCCGTCCCCGCAGCCCGGTACGCCCGCTCCCTGCCGACCCGGTGCCCTCCCGGCGTTTCCCCGAGTGCTGCCCCTCTGGCGCCGAGCCCCAGTCCGACCGCGCCCCTCGGTGACCCCGGCCAGCACCCGAGCGGCGGCCCCTCCGCCGCTGACCGCCGAGCTCCGATGACCTGTAATGCCCATATATCGTATTACGTATTTGGAATACGTGTACGTATTTCGGGCTCGTATTTTTTTGGTTTGTCATAATTAGTTAGCCTTGGGTTTTATTTTTGCATATTACATTAGCATGGTTCATCATGGCATTGCATTGGCTTAGTTTGGTTCGGTTTAGTGGGTTTGGCTTGGTTTGGTTTTATGTGGAGAACCACTCCCACCTACCACCACTCCCACCATAAATATCTATCCCACTCTCTCTCTCTTCCATTATTACTCATTACTAATTTCTTCTTCACCATCTTTACTCTTCACCTACCAGAGGAAGAGTGGAGAGCTTAGGCAAGTGCATCTTGCTTCATGGAGGAAGTCCATTTTTTTTGTTCCATTGTCTTCCTCATGTGTTTCTAACCCACTTTAGTATTTAGCATTTTCCATTTCCATGACTAAATTCTTGTAGATCTAGCATTGTGGTATTTTTGTTTTTGTGGGTTTTGATCTATCAGACTTGCATATTTTCGTTAGCAATAACTCCATGTAGTAGAGATTTCACTCTACCACATTTTGACATATGGAAGTCCAAATTTGGACTCCTGTAGAAATTGGGTGGTGCAGAGAAGCCATGGTATTTCCATGAGCATCTTCTCTGTTGGCAACATAAATTGTGGCTAGCTTGCATTTTTGGCCACAGGAATCTTGCTTAGCCGCATGGGCGTGGCAGCATTAATTGCTTCCTAACATGATAGCATTTATTAGCCAGCCGCATGTATGCTTGAACACTTAGCATCAGCCGCATATACAAATGCATTGTTAATATATTATTGAAAGCCAGCCGCATGAGAATGCATTGTTAATATATTATTGAAAGCCAGCCGCATGAGAATGCTATTAATGCATTCTCTACATGCATTTTGCAGCAATATCTAATGCATATCCCAATGCATTCTTTAATGCATTATTCTAATGCCTATCCCAATGCATTATTTAATGCATTATTTCAATACACATTCCAAAGCATTCTTTAATGCTTTCAGTAGAATGCATTTAGTAGCATTCTTTAATGCATTTAGTAGGATGCATTTAGTAGCATTCTTTAATGTGTATTCCAAGTAATGCATTCAGTAGCATTATTTAATGCTTATTCCAAAGGCATTTCTATAGCATTCGGCCGCATGACTTTTATACATTCTTTAAATGTACTGCAGCCGCATGCTTCAGCTAAGTGGGGGTTTCCATTGCAGCCGCATGAATCAAAGTGGAGCCGCATAAGGCTTGGTTTTTTTTATTATTTGCCATTAATGCATGAATCAAAGTGGAGCCGCATATTATTTTATATTAGTTGCTTGTTTGCATTTTCATGCAAGCAGACCGCATGGCCATTATTTATTTATTTATTTATTCGTTTGTTTGTATTTTCATGCAAGCAAATGTGAGGGTGAGCGGCATGGATATTTACAGCATTAATAATTGTTTGATGCAGAGCCGCATGGCCTTTGGCTATTAAATAATATTATTATTTGCATGTCGCATTTTTGCATAGAATCTAAGGTGAGCCACATAGGCTCCCTTCCCCCACTATCTAATATTTTGGCCACGTGAGCCACTCTTTTACTGACAGTCATCATTTTATTGTTTGGCCACGTGTCCTTCCTTTGTTTAAGTAGAAGCTCGCATTTATTGTCTTCCCACTCTCTGTCTTTTCTGACTGCATGAATATTTTTTGTTAGCATTTACTCTTGGCCGCATGGCACCCTTCAGCTATTTTTCTGGCCGCATAAGCTTTGGCTGGCCGCATGGGTGGCCTCCCACTCTCTTTGGCCGCATATTTGTTCTCCCACTTTTGGTCCGCATGGGGTCCACTTTGATTGTTTAAATGTTTTATTTGCCTGAATTGTGGTCAGAATTTCTTCCCACTCCCAACATAAAAGTTATAGAGTTTCTCCTTGGCTTCAGGAATATATATATATTATATATACTATTATTTAATTGTGCAAGTTTCTTTCCTCCTTGATAAATGACATGACTTGATAGTGACCCGTCGTGGTGCACTCCTGACATGATAACTTGACCTGACAATTTGATATGATAATTTTTGATAGTGGCCCGATGTGGCGCACTCTTGACATGATAAACCTGACATGATATATTTCTCGAAATGCTGTTACGACGGCTAATATGACATGACAGATTGAATAACTTGGACACCGTGGATAATTGTGCTTGTACAAATGAACCCGTCTTGTCCTGCATCATGTCTAGGATGGGGACCCCTGAGTACCACGGTCAGGGATACCCACTAAAATCGACTAAGGATAATCACTAGAGTAATCCAGTAGTCATGAAGAAATTTCTCAGCTACAGGCAATCCCGTTATCTGGGCGCCCCACTTGGGATCTGTAGCCTGCCGTCGAGTAGGGCACATTTCCAGCACACTGTCATGTGTTGCACCCTCTAAGTCACCTAAGGGTACATGCGTTTCCTGGACGATGTACCCACTTGAATTCAACTCCTAATTGCGTCCGGATAGCCTGGATGGTCTGCAGGGCTTGTGGCTGTGGAATAATCTCGCTGCATCTTATTAGTAATTAGGCTTGTGATAACCCTAGTTAGTTAAAGTATCAAGCCGTACTTATTGCTTGGCCGTGAGTGTTGGATGGAGTTCAATCAGTCTAGTCTTGTCTTGATCATGTACAAGATTGTTACTTGACCTGATTTCTTATATTCATCTTGCCGATAAATGATGGGGAAAACTAAGTTCTGTTCAGACGAAGGGTTTCAACCCCGGTCCTTGTTTGGTTTACGGGTTGTAACTTGGTTATCTGAATAGTCCTATGGTTATTCCATCGTATATCACCTGTCATGCTTTTCCTTAATTACTGTCTTCTATTTAATTATACTCTTGTGCTAATTGCTGGTTTTAGTTCCTAAGTGAAGCCTCCTTTGTGGCACTTACTTTTTTTGGGGTCTGACCCAGCTGGTTTTGTATGGCCAGATACCAGAGCAGCTCCAGAGGATCTACCGAATCTCCAGCCACATGGTGACCACTAGGCGGAATCTTGGCAACGAGTGGGTTATTTTTGGCTCTCCCACTCTCTTGTAAAATTATTCTTTTGAGGCATTTAGCCGCCGAACAAGTGTTAGCTCGTGTACATTTTTACTTACTGTCTGCCTACGGGCTGTAACATGATTAGCAACCTAGGGTTGATCATGTATGACTAAAACTCTTGCTAGTCCTCATATTTTGTAACGACTAGCTTCATGATCAGCTGAATATGTAATGTTTGGGACGCCTTACTATTGTGTATTTGGTGTTCTTACATCTTGAAACTTTACTTACTTACTTGAGATTGAGACACTAGGCTTGTTATTTGACCATAAGAGACTGTTGGCTTGTAGATAAACCCTCATATATCTAGACAGCCGTGACCGTATAGTGGAGTGGATCCTATTTCATTATACGTAGCTGGCTTGTCTGCCCCCGCTCTCCAGAGTTCTGGTTCTGGGGCGTAACATGGTTTAAGTGGTGGCCCATACAGGTCTTGTGAATCAAGATATGTGAGGGTTTACCGAATAGATGTCTCAATCAGTACTCGCCCTTGATCTCTGCTCGTATCCTCTTGATCCTTAAAAATCTTGATTTGATCACATGCTTGTATCGTTGTTCTGTCCTGGTCCTTCCTTATTGTTCCCATGTCGTCTTCTTCAGTGGTATTGTTCCTGGTCCTACCGATCAGCAAGGCGGAGCGCCTCCCGTGGACCAGCAGCAACCAGAAGATCAGGTCCAGCACTCAGGAGCAGCTTCCCGAGTCATGCCTACCGGGGATCCCGAGCCACCAGTTCAGCCCGTCCAGCCTGCAGAGCCTAATGATGGTACTTTGGTAGGTCTCATCAGGACCTTGTTAGCTTTCCAAGATCGTCGAGGTGATGCATTGCACCAGGCAGTGGAAGATGCTCTGAACAGAGGCGGTCATCCAAGGAACAGTACAGCGAACAGTTTCAAGCGCCTGAACCCTCCATTCTTCGATGGTAGTGAAGATGCTATTGCCGCAGATGCTTGGCTTCAGGACACTGAGGTAATTCTAGAGGCAGGCAGGACTCTCGAAGACGAGAAGGTGGCCGTTGTGCGCCTACAGTTATTGGATCTTGCCCGCAGCTGGTAGGCAGCACAGGCCGTGGGATTAGTGGCCCCTATTCCATGGGCACTATTCAGGGAGAGATTCTAGACCAAGTACTTCGATGCGGTAGCTCGGTACGATCTACAGACCAAGTTCACTAATCTGAAGCAAGGAGGCAGAACGGTCGATGGATATGCGGCCAAGTTCTTCAGGCTTAGTCGGTTTGCTCCTACCTTAGTGGCGACCGAGTTTGACAGAGCCCAGCGGTTCCAGCAAGGGCTCCATCTTGAGATTTTATTGGCAGTGGAACAGTTTGAGCATCAGACTTTTGATGCAGTGTTGAGGGCAGCTAGGAGGCACGAGTATACCTCCCACAGGATAGTAGACAGGACCGAAGGTTGGAAGCGATCTCACGGTCAGATGACCCAGTCGTCAGCACCAGCCCCGGCAGTCAGGGCCTTGACAATTGGAACTCCGAGGCAGGCAGTCTCAGTTACGTCAGTCACGTCCCCTCAGCAGTAGAAGCAGAAGCAGTCTTGCGTAATGGGCTGTACTCATTGTGGAAAGCCAGGTCTCGTTATTTCAGAGTGTCGCAGAGCTCAGAGATTGTCTTTGGCTTGTGGAGCACCGGACCACAAGATAGGGTCATGTCCGAATAGAGCCGGTTCCTCCTCATCGGCCCAGACTAGTCCCTCGATAAGGGGACCAGCCCCAGTCTAGCAGCAGCAGTAGTATCCATTGTCGAGGCCATTGCCGCCTCAGGCCCAAGTATTTCAGCAGCAGTACCAGCCTCCGAGGCCATTGCCGTCTCAGGCCCTAGCCTTCTAGCTACAAAGACCCCAGCAGTATGCCCAGGTCCAAGCTCAGATCCAGAACCGGCAGAGAGGTTCCTAGCAGGATGTCTTTCCTCTTTCTCGTGCCTTCAATTTCCTTGCTTACATACATGATTACATGATTGATTGTTTAGTGTAGCTTGCCTGTGATTAGTATAGCTTGTCCTTGCCACTCTAGCCTCTTGATTGAATTCCGAGGACAGAATTCTTTTAAGGTGGGTAGAGTTGTAATACCCATATCTCGTATTACGTATTTGGAATACGTGTACGTATTTCGGGCTTGTATTTTTTTGGTTTATCATAATTAGTTAGACTTGGGTTTTATTTTGTATATTGCATTAGCATGGTTCATTATGGCATTGCATTGGCTTGGTTTGGTTCGGTTTAGTGGGTTTGGCTTGGTTTGGTTTTATGTGGAGAACCACTCGCACCTACCACCACTTCTACCATAAATATCTATCCCACTCTCTCTCTCTCTTCCATTATTACTCATTACTCATTTCTTCTTCTCCATCTTTACTCTTCACCTACCAGAGAGAGAGAGAGTGAAGAGCTTAGGCAAGTGCATCTTACTTTATGGAGGAAGTCCATTTTTATTGTTCTATTGTCTTCCTCATGTGTTTTTAACCCACTTTAGTATTTAGTATTTTCTATTTTCATGACTAAATTCTTGTAGATCTAGCTTTGTGGTATTTTTTTTTTGTGGGTTTTGATCTATCAGACTTGTATATTTTCGTTAGCAATAACTCCATATAGTAGAGATTTCGTTCTACCCCATTTTGACCTATGGAAGTCCAAATTTGGACTCCTGTGGAAATTGGGTGGTACAGAGAAGCCATGGTATTTCCATGAGCATCTTCTCTGTTGGCAACATAAATTGTGGCTAGCTTGCATTTTTGGTCGCAGGAATCTTGCTTAGCCGCATGGGCGTGGCAGAATTAATTGCTTCCTGACATGATAGCATTTATTAGCCAGCCGCATGTATGCTTGAACACTTAGCATCAGCCGCATATACAAATGCATTGTTAATATATTATTGAAAGCCAGCCGCATGAGAATGCATTGTTAATATATTATTGAAAGCCAGCCGCATGATAATGCTATTAATGCATTCTCTACATGCATTTTGCAGCAATATCTAATGCATATCCCAATGCATTCTTTAATGCATTATTCTAATGCCTATCCCAATGCATTATTTAATGCATTATTTCAATACACATTCTAAAGCATTCTTTAATGCTTTCAGTAGAATGCATTTAGTAGCATTCTTTAATGCATTTAGTAGGATGCATTTAGTACCATTCTTTAATGCATATTCCAAGTAATGCATTCAGTAGCATTATTTAATGCTTATTCCAAAGGCATTTCTATAGCATTCGGCCGCATGACTTTTATACATTCTCTAAATGTACTACAGCCGCATGCTTCAGCTAAGTGGGGGTTTCCATTGCAGCCGCATGAACCAAAGTGGAGCCGCATAAGGCTTGGTTTTTTTTTATTATTTGCCATTAATGCATGAATCAAAGTGGAGCCGCATATTATTTTATATTAGTTGCTTGTTTGCATTTTCATGCAAGCAGACCGCATGGCCATTATTTATTTATTTATTTATTCGTTTGTTTGTATTTTCATGTAAGCAAATGTGAGGGTGAGCCGCATGGATATTTACAGCATTAATAATTGCGTGATGCAGAGCCGCATGTCCTTTGGCCATTAAATAATATTATTATTTGCATGTTGTATTTTTGTATGGAATCTAAGGTGAGCCGCATAGGCTTCCTTCCTCCACTATCTAATATTTTGGCCACGTGAGCCACTCTTTTACTGACAGTCATCATTTCATTGTTTGGCCACGTGTCCTTCCTTTGTTTAAGTAGAAGCTCGCATTTATTGTCTTCTCACTCTCTGTCTTTTCTGACTGCATGAATATTTCTTGTTAGCATTTACTCTTGGCCGCATGGCCCCCTTCAGCTATTTTTCTGGCCGCATAAGCTTTGGCTGGCCACATGGGTGGCCTCCCACTCTCTTTGGCCGCATATTTGTTCTCCCACTTTTGGCCCGCATGGGGTCCACTTTGATTGTTTAAATATTTTATTTGCCTGAATTGTGGTCAGAATTACTTCCCATTCCCAACATGAAAGTTGTAGAGTTTCTCCTTGGCTTCAAGAATATATATATATTATATATATTATATATACTGTTATTTAATTGTGCAAGTTTCTTTCCTCCTTGGTAAATGACATGACTTGATAGTGACCCGTCGTGGTGCACTCCTGACATGATAAGTTGACCTGACAATTTGACATGATAACTTGACATGATAATTCTTGATAGTGGCCCGATGTGGCGCACTCTTGACATGATAAACCTGACATGATATATTTCTCAAAATGTTGTTGCGACGGCTAATACGACATGACAGATTGAATAACTTGGACACCGTGGACAATTGTGCTTGTACAAATGAACCCGTCTTGTCCTGCATCATGTCTAGGATGGGTACCCCTGAGTACCACGGTCAGGGATACCCACTAAAATCGACTAAGGATAATCACTAGAGTAATCCAGTAGTCATGAAGAGATTTCCCAACTACAAGCAATCCCGTTATCTGGGCGTCCCATTTGGGATCTGTAGCCTGCCGTCGAGTAGGGCACATTTCCAGCACACTGTTATGTGTTGCACCCTCTAAGTCACCTAAGGGTACATACGTTTCCTGGACGATGTACCCACTTGAATTCAACTCCTAATTGCGTCCGGATAGCCTGAATGGTCTGCAGGGCTTGTGGCTGTGGAATAATCTCGCTGCATCTTGTTAGTAATTAGGCTTGTGATAATCCTAGTTAGTTAAAGTATCAAGCCGTACTTATTGCTTGGCCGTGAGTGTTGGATGGAGTTCAATCAGTCTAGTCTTGTCTTGATCATGTACAAGATTGTTACTTGACCTATTTTTTATATTCATCTTGCCGATAAATGGTAGGGAAAACCAAGTTCTGTTCAGACGAAGGGTTACAACCCCGGTCCTTGTTTGCTTTACGGGTTGTAACTTGGTTATCTGAATAGTCCCATAGTTATCCCATCGTATATCACCTGTCATGCTTTTCCTTAATTACTGTCTTTTATTCAATTATACTCTTATGCTAATTGTTGGTTTTAGTTCCTAAGTGAAGCCTCCTTTGTGGCACTTGCTTTTCTGGGTCTGACCCAGCTGGTTTTGTATGGCCAGATACCAGAGCAGCTCCAGAGAATCTACCGAATCTCCAGCCACATGGTGACCACTAGGCGGAATCCTAGCAACGAGTGGGTTATTTTTGGCTCTCCCACTCTCTTGTAAAATTATTCTTTTGAGGCATTTAGCCGCCGAACAAGTGTTAGCTCGTGTACATTTTTACTTACTGTCTGCCTACGGGCTGTAACATGATTGGCAACCTAGGGTTGATCATGTATGACTAAAACTCTTGCTAGTCCTCATATTTTGTAACGACTAGCTTCATGATCAGCTGAATATGTAATGTTTGGGATGCATTACTATTATGTATTTGGTGATCTTACATCTTAAAACTTTACTTACTTGCTTGAGATTGAGACACTAGGCTTGTTATTTGACCATAAGAGACTTTTGACTTGTAGATAAACCCTCATATATCTAGACAGTCGTGACCGTATAGTGGAGTGGATCCTATTTCATTATACGTAGCTGGCTATGTCTGCCCCCGCTCTCCAGTGTTCTGGTTCTGGGACGTGACAGACCCGAGCCCCGACCCGGGCGGCCCCTGTCCCCGCCGCTGCTGTCTCTGACCGCCGGCGCCCCGTGCGCGTGGTCCCTGTCCGCTCGATCCCGTTCCGTAGCACTCCGTTGCTGTCGTTCCGTGCCCGTGGGTTTTCGTTCCGGATCCGTTGTCCGTGGGATTATTTTTCTCTATTTTATCACCTGAGAGCTCTAGCTGAGCAACCCAAGGTATATTCCATTTTTCCGTTTCCATTTCTGTAGTCTATGATGAGATTCTAGTCTGCAAATTTCCCCCGAGAATTCGGTAATTTATAGACGAGACATTTTCAGACTTTCCAAAATCCTTTCGGATAGGTTCTGTTGGTTTCGGAATGGTTTCTGTGTGTTTTCTGTTGGTTCAAATTTTTCGAGAATCTCTCGGAAAAGAATTTCTGGGAATTTTGGTTTAAATTGGATTTTCCAATTGTAGGTATGCTGGTTCTTTATGCTGTGGTGATTTCGATTTTGTTTCGGGTTTTCCGAATTCGTTTCGGAAACAATTCTGTGAGTATATTTATATATAAAAATGGGTTTCCCTGGTTTGGGACATTTATTTAGTGGTTGTGGCACATTTTTCCAGTTTTGGGTTGTCCCGAAAATAGAGAAAATGCTGCCCAAATTTTTATAAAATATTTAGAAATGAATTTCAATCGAATTTTGGAAATTATTTATTTGGATTTTGGGCGATGACCATACCGGTCCGTGGGCCCTAGCGAAATGCAAACGAAACCGGTTTTACCCGGACATTGAGGCATTAGCAACAAATAGTGACAATTGGACCAAGTCTGAGACTCCTAAGATTTTATATATTTTATTTTTACTTTTGTTTTTAATATTTAAAATTACGGGATATTAGTCAGAGCTAACTAATTTTCTCTTATTTTAATTTATGTAATATTTGTAAGGGCATAAGCCCATATTCCTATTCTGTCAGCTGTGCCCCTGTATTGCGTAGTCTAGGTTTTTCATTTATTTTCTGGGTTGATTTTCCTTTAATTTTCTGGATGATTTTATCATTTATTAATAGGCGCTTCGTAACAAAATGGCTGATAAATATTTTGTATAAATTAATAAGGATTTCTTACGATAAAATAAATTGAATAAAATATTTATAATTAACAAAACCCATGTTTTATCATTGAAAGTAAATAGTAGTTTTATATATAATATTACAAAATACAAGTTTTTACTAAATTAACCGGTAACTACAATTTTCTAAGTAAAACCAGAAACTGGCTATCCAACTGAATGAGAACCAACGTAGTACCGTCATAAACCGTTAGCAGCAGAATAAACAAACTTAAAATCTGACTAGGACCTGCTACTAGAGATTGCAACTAGCACACCTAGCTTGGTTTCAATGGTTCTAAGTCAAATTCTCCAATTGTAGGATCTCGGAGACGAACCTAGCATCTTCCCGGAACCAACACCGTTCCAGTCGTAAACGAAGGCAAGTACATTTTATGTTAGTTTACAATTATTTAATAATCATTTTATTGCAAGTTTAAACCACGATGCAACACGAAACTCTCTCTGAGAGCACTGACTGATTGACTGTTGGGTACTGGAGGAGTAGTGTAATGAGTATGACCACATCCAAAGTAATAATTTAGAACTGTATTAGCTTACCCCTCATACACACGGGGATAAGCCATATCATTCATTGTACAACCCAAGCCGGTCATATTTATTGCCTATTCACATCACAATATTTTAACTGCTGGAGAACTGTATAATTCAAATTGTTTAAAAGTGCATGATTCTATTATTATTTTAATTGTTAGATTATCATGAATTGTACTTTGCTCCCTTCTGACTGGAGATAACATTTTTAGGGGATTATGAGGATGCTGAGCTATTATACAACAGCTATTATGACCCAGTTCTGTACCCTGTGGTATTGCCAGAGTCCCCATTGGAGGACGCAGGACCTGAGGCCGACGAGCCGAACGCTTAGCTAGATTTTCCAGTTTCCAGTTTGTTGTTTTGAAATTTTGTTATTTGAATTCAGTATTTAATTCAGTTCTTTTACTTCCTGTTGTATTTATTTCAATGTTGAATAAAGTTTTTAAAATACCGAATATTGATTGTGACAAATATTTAGATGTTGTTGTGATTACCTGCAATAGTGGATACAGCTTACTGCCGCCGTCTCAACAACGGTGCAGGCTAGGCATGATCCGGTTCGACCCAATTATTTGGGATCGGATCGTGACATGTTTTTAGTGGTGGCCCATGCAGGTCCGAAACAACAACCTAGGAAAACCTACCTAGAAATAATTAGAACACTAGAACATTAATTTGTCATAACATAGGACCAAAATATATATATTATAAATAGATATTTTTGAGTGTTATAGACTGGTAGGCTACCTTGCTTGTGTTTGCAACCAAAACCTTCCAGAGTATGGCCAAAGGAAAGACCATTCATTCCGGCCCTGCTGGCGATGAGATCCACCATCGGTCATACTTGGACCCATACCCATCACTGAGGCTTGTAACTGTCCCATAATTATCTCAGGCCACCAATTCTTAACACCCTTACTTGTGATGCCCTTGTCCAACTATGATGTAGTCCTGGGGATGGACTGGTTAAGTGAGCAGCATGCGCTGATAGATTGTCATAGAGGATGTGTAATCTTCAGCCCACCAGGAGAACCGGAGTTTGAAATCTCTCTAGCTCCGGAAGACATGAAGAGTGTTACCTACTCCTCTATCACCGAAGAACCCGGGCCTCCTCACCCTATTATAGCGGAATTCATGGACGGCTTTCCAGATAGTCTTCCAGGATTGTCGTCAGATCGAGGTGTGGAATTTACCATTGATCTAGTACCCGGCTCTTCCCCTATTTATCGGGATGCTACAGAGTCAATCCTAAGAAGGCAAAGGAGATGAAGGACCATATTGACGAACTGAAGGCACAAGGATTTATCAGAGACGGGACTTCACCCTGGGGAGTACCAGTTTTGTTCGTGTCCAAGAAGGATGGAACCGTACGGATGTGCATTGATTATCGGGCGCTGAACAACATCACCATCAAGAAAAAGTACCCTCTGTCCCGGATCGACGACCTATTTGATCATCTAAGTGGAGCCAAGGTATTTTCGAAGATAGATCTCAGATCAGGCTACCACCAAATCAAGGTCAGGAAGGAGGATATCCCGAAAACGGTATTCAACACCAAGTATGGGCAATTTGAATTCTTGGTCATGCCGTTTGGACTGACGAATGCTTCTGCGGTATTCATAAACCTCGTGAACAAGGTCTTCCATGAATACCTAAATCAGTTTGTTGTTGTCGTCATCGACGACATACTGATCTACTCGAAGACTGAAGAAGAGCATGAAGAGCACCTGAGGAAAGTGCTGAGCACCCTGAAGAAGAAGAAGCTCTATTGTAAGCTATCTAAATGCGAATTCTTTTAGACCAAAGTGGAATTTTTGGGCCATATTGTCACAAGAAAAGGAATTCCAGTGGATCCAAAGAAGATAGCTGATATTGAGAAGTGGACTGCACCAAGTTCGGTTGCAGAAATCAAAAGTTTTTTTTAGGTTTAGCTGGATACTACTGGAAGTTCGTGAAGGATTTTTCCAAGATTGCTGAACCAATGATGAAGCTCACTAGGAAGAACGAAGAATTTATTTGGTCTGAAGCTTGCCAATCAGCATTTGAGGAACTGAAGAAGAGGCTTACAACAGCGCCGATACTTGCGCTACCCGCAGGTACCGGAGGTTTCTTAATTTATAGTGATGCTTCCAGTAAGGGATTGGGCTGCGTTCTTCAACAACACGAGAAAGTAATTGCTTACACATCTAGGTAATTACGGACTCATGAGAAGAACTATCCCACACATGATTTTGAGCTTGCAGCGGTGATATTTGCATTGAAGCTACGAAAGCACTACCATTATAGAGAGAGAGTGGAAATATTTACAGACCATAAAAGTCTTAAATATGTTTTCACTCAGAAGGAGCTGAACATGCGACAGAGACGATAGCTGGAGCTGATGAAGGATTTTGACATCAACCTGCAGTATCATCCGGGTAAGACTAATGTTGTCGCAGATGCACTTAGTCGATACCCGATGGCAATGTTCTTGACCAAAGAGCGTTATTTGCTGGAGGACATAAAAAAGCCTGGACTGGAGATTGTACTGCCCGAAGAAGAAATAAAGAAACAGGGAAGAGAAGCCATTGTACCAGGAGCTGAATCAACAATGATGCAGTTACAAGTACGTTCAAGTCTAATGGACAGAGTCAAGGAGGCATAATTCCAAGACGAGACGCTTTGCAAAATCAGAGATCAAGTGCTGGCAGGAACACTTGAAGGATTCTCAATCGCCAGCGACGGAGCACTGAAGAATGGTACGAGGCTTTGCGTACCAACTGGCGAACTGAGGAACGAGCTGATGCAAGAAGCGCACCAGTCGCAGTATTCCATACATCCTGGAGCCAACAAAATGTATCGGGATATGCGTACTATAGTGTGGTGGTACGGAATGAAGAAGGACGTATCCAGGTATGTGGCTAGATGTTTAATTTGTCAATAAGTGAAAGCTAGCAGGCGGAGACCAGCAGGACTATTGCAGCCGCTTGACACCTCTTAGTGGAAATGGGAGCACATAACGATGGACTTCGTGTCAGGACTGTCTCGATCCCAAGGAGGGAAGGATTCCATTTGGGTTATCGTGGACCGACTAACAAAATCAGCTCACTTTATCCCCTTCAAGATTGGTCTATCCACCGAGAAGTTGGCAGCACTGTACATGCGGCATATCTACCGGATTCATGGAGTTCTGGTAAGTATTGTGTCTGACAGAGATACTAGATTTACCTCTCACTTTTGGAAGAGTTTGCATAACAGTTTGGGAACACAACTGAAGTTCAGCACCGCCTACCATCCCCAGACTAACGGACAATCAGAGAGAACAATCCAGACGCTAGAAGACATACTGAGATCCTGCGTTTTGGAATTTGGAGGGTCTTGGAAAGACCATTTGCACTTGGTAGAGTTCTCCTACAACAACAGCTACCAAGCTAGCATCGGTATGACACCGTTCGAGGCACTCTATGGGCGTCATTGCCGCACTCCACTTTCTTGGGACGACGTCGGAGAATGAGTATTGCTTGGACCTGAGATGGTAACTGATGCAGCAGAGAAGGTAAGAATGATCAGAGACAAGCTCAGGATTGCCCAGGACAGACAGAAGCATTGGGCCGATAGCAGCCGACGGCCTTTGGAGTTTGAAGAAGGTGACAGTGTATTCGTGAAGATCTCTCCTAGCAGAGGAACCATCCGTTTTGGCAAAGCAGGAAAGCTAAGCCCCAGGTATATCGGTCCTTTTGAAGTACTTAACAGGATTGGAGAAGTGACTTATCTGGTAGCTCTACCCCCAAGTCTCGAAGGCGTCCACAACGTCTTCCACGTTTCGTAGCTGAGACGCTACATCCCGAACCCGAGCCACATCTTGGATCATTCGGAGCTGAAAATTGGACCCAGCCTCACAGTGCCAGAGAAGCCAGTGGCAATATTGGACAGAGGTGAGAAGAAAACCAGGAACTCTGTGCTGTCACATAACTCCCATTTCTTGCAAGTATTATCTTTCGTTCTGATATTTTGTACTAAACTTGACTATTGCTGCTAAGTTAGCCTAGTTTTGCAAGCTTATTTCTTTATAGAGCTTGATCATGACAGTATTTTATTGGAGGCCTCCACTAATATATTATCTCATCAGAACCGGTGCATGATGGTCTGATCAACCTCATACACTTTGGTTCGCTTTTATACCTTATTTTCTATGTGGATTGTGACATAGTTAAAACTTGCCCCTAAATGTCTCATCCATGACTGCCTTGGCCATTCTTATTGTTGGATTGAGTTACGGGCGCAGTACCCGTATCTATTTGATTTGAGGGAAATCCTTTCCTATCCTACCTTTTAAATTTCGAGGACGAAATTTCCTAAGGAGGGAAGATTGTGAAACCCAGAATGTTAGAATTTATTAAATGTTAATTTGTAGTTTAAATTTTAGTTTATTATTATTATTATTATTATTATTATTTATAAGTCGGATTTAAGAAAAAATATTATTTTTAAACTATCATTGATTTTTTTGATTGTGGCCTGCCCCGATCCCGTGTCCGGGGTCCGACCCCGAGCTGAACCCGAATCCTGTCTTTCGACCCTTCCCCTGAATATTTTTATTTTCATGGAACCTATATACCAATATATATTTTATATAAATATTAGATGGAGTAAAAAAAATACTAACAAAACTTATTCCTATTCTAACTCCCCACGACCACTTCCCCCACAACCCACTCCTATTTCTCCTCCAGAGCACCCACAACCCACTCCTATTTCTCCTTCAGAGCACCCACACCTACTCTACTCTTCCTTATTCTTCTAATAATAAAAAAAAGAACCACCATCAACCCCAACATCCAGCACTCTCTCCATCATTCCTCTTTCCCTCTCCCTAAGCAGACCAATCTCCCGAGCACCCGAGCTCCCGCTTCCCCGAGCGGCCCCTCTGCCTCCGGCCGGCGCTTCCGTCGCCGTTCCCGCAGCCCGGTGCCCCCGCTCCCTGCTGACCTGACGCCCTCCCGGCGTTTTCCGAGCGTCGCCCCTCCGGCGCCGAGCCCCAGTCCGATCGCGCCCCTCGGCGACCCCGGCCAGCACCCGAGCGGCGACCCCTCCGCCGCTGACCGCCGAGCTCCGCTGACCAGAGCCCCGACCCGGGCGGGCCCTATCCCCGCCGCTGCTGTCTCTGACCGCCGGCGCCCCGTGCGCATGGTCCCTGTCCGCTCGGTACCGTTCCGCAGCACTCCGTTGCTGTTGTTCCGTGCCCGTGGGTTTTTGTTCCCGATCCGTTGTCCGTGGGATTATTTTTTCTCCATTTTATCACCTAAGAGCTCTAGCCGAGCAACCCAAGGTATATTCCGTTTTTCAGTTTCCATTTCCGTAGTCTATGATGAGATTCTGGTCCGCGAATTTCCCTCAGGAATTTGGTAATTTATAGACGAGACATTTTCGGACTTTCCGAAATCCTTTCGGATAGGTTCTGTTGGTTTCGGAATGGTTTCTGTGTGTTTTCTGATGCTTCGGATTTTCCGAGAATCTCTCGGAAAAGAGTTTCTAGGAATTTTGGTTTAAATTGGATTTTCCAATTGTTGGTATGCTGGTTCTTTATGATGTGGTGATTTCGATTTTGTTTTGGGTTTTCCGAATTCGTTTCGGAAACAATTCTGTGAGTATATTTATATATAAAAATGGGTTTCCCTGGTTTGGGATATTTATTTAGTGGTTGTGGCACATTTTCCCAGTTTTGGGTTGTCCCGAAGATAGAGGAAATGATGCCCAAATTTTTATAAAATATTTAGAAATGAATTTCAATCGGTTTTCAGAAATTATTTATTTGGATTTTGGGTGACGACCATACCGGTCCGTGGTCCTAGCGAAATGCAAACGAAATCGGTTTTAGCCGGACATTGAGGCATTAGCAACAAATAGTGACGATTGGACCAAGTCTAAGACTCCTAAGATTTTATATATTTTATTTTTAGTTTTGTTTTTAATATTTAAAATTACGGGATATTAGTCAGAGCTAACTAATTTTCTCTTATTTTAATTTATGTAAAGTTTGTAAGGGCATAAGCCCATATTGCTATTCTGTCAGCTGTGCCCCTGTATTGCGTAGTCTAGGTTTTTCATTTATTTTCTGGGTTGATTTCCATTTAATTTTCTGGATGATTTTATCATTTATTAATAGGCGCTTCGTAACAAAATGGCTGATAAATATTTTGTATAAATTAATAAGGATTTCTCACGATAAAATAAATTGAATAAAATATTTATAATTAACAAAACCTACGTTTTATCATTGAAACTAAATAATAGTTTTATATATAATATTACAAAATACAAGTTTTTGCCAAATTAACCGCTAACGACAATTTTTCAAGTAAAACCAAAACTGGCTATCCAACTGAATGAGAACCAACGTTGTACCGTCGTAAACCGTTAGCAGCAGAATAAACAAACTTAAAATCTGACTAGGACCTGCTACTAGAGATTGCAACTAGCACACCTAGCTTGGTTTCAATGGTTCTAAGTCAAATTTTCCAACTGTAGGATCTCAGAGACGAACCTAACATCTTCCCGGAACCAACACCGTTCCAGTCATAAACGAAGGCAAGTACATTTTGTGTTAGTTTACAATTATTTAATACTCGTTTTATTGCAAGTTTAAATCACGATGCAACACGAAACTCTCTCTGAGAGCACTGACTGATTGACTGTTGGGTACTGGGGGAGTAGTGTAATGAGTATGACCACATCCAAAGTAATAATTTAGAACTGTATTAGCTTACCCCTCATACACACGGGGATAAGCCATATCATTCACTGTACAACCCAAGCCGGTCATATTCATTGCCTATTCACATTATAATGTTTTAACTGCTGGAGAACTGTATAATTCAAATTGTTTAAAAGTGCATGATTCTATTATTATTTTAATTGTTAGATTATCATGAATTGTACTTTGCTCCCTCCTGACTGGAGATAACATTTTTAGGGGATTATGAAGATGCTGAGCTGTTATACAACAGCTATTATGACCCAGTTCTGTACCCTATGGTATTGCCAGAGTCCCCATTGGAGGACGCAGGACCTGAGGCCGACGAGCCGAACGCTTAGCTAGATTTTCCAGTTTGTTGTTTTGAAATTTTGTTATTTGAATTCAGTATTTAATTCAGTTCTTTTACTTCCAGTTGTATTTATTTCAATGTTGAATAAAGTTTTTAAATTTCTGAATATTGAGTTGTGACAAATATTTAGATGTTGTTGTGATTATCTGCAATAGTGGATACAGCTTACTGCCGTCGTCTCAACAACGGTGCAGGCTGGGCATGATCCGGTTCGACCCAATTATTTGGGATCAGGTCGTGACAAGTCTACTTCTATTTCAAATGTGCCAATCAATTTCTCTGCGTACTCTAACTCGATATATTAGAGCATCTCCAATCCTATTGTCTTGTTTTGTGTTGTGAATCCTATGTGGCATGAGACATAAGACAATGTATTTCCTATGTGGCAAGATGACATTCACACAAGACAATGGGATAAAAATATGTTCTACAATGCAAAAGTTTGAAAAGACAATAAAATTACTTTTTTCTCAACTTCCAAGACAACTTTTTCACTTCTTCTTTTATATATATATATTTTTTTATTCATAATTGATGATGTGGACATGAAGTCATTGTGAAGTGCATTGTCTAGATCTAGACAGCCAACTTCACATTCTCTTTGCCATGTCATTGTCATGTCAACTTCACAATTTATTTCACATTTGCATTGGAGAAGTACTTTTGAAAAAAATGCTTGTCATTCCTATGTGACAACCATTTTTTCCAAACTCACAATAGGGTTGGAGATGTTCTTAGGGAATGGGTCAATTTTTGTTTTGTTTCTTATTTTAACTTCTTTTCGTCAAAGTTCAAAAACTGTGATACTTTAGGGGTTTTAGAGCATCTCCAACCCAATTGTGACTTTGGAAAAAAGTTGTTGCCACATAGGAATGACAAAATTTTATTCAAAAGTTCTTCTCCAATGCAATTGTCAAGTGAATTGTGAAGCTTATGTGGCAAAAATTAAAGAAGACATTGTGAAGTTGATTGTCTTGTTCTAGACAATGCACTTGACAATGTCTTCTCTTCCATGTCATCAATTATGAATAAAAAATATTAGAAAAAAGAAAGAAGATAAGTAGTTGTCTTAAAAGTTGGAACAAAAGTAAATATATTAATAATTTATCTTCCAAGTTCCAAAAATAGTAAACATTTCAATATTTTTGCATTGGAGAAAGTTTTTCTATCTCATTGTCTTTTGAGATATAATTTTGTCACATAAACAAGACATTGTCTTGTGGCTCATGCCACATAGGAGCCACTTAAGACTCACAACACTTAACCAGACAATAGGGTAGGATATGCTCTTACTTGGAGAGAACATCTTCCTATTGTAGGAACGATATAGTAAAGTGTAATACTCTAGAGGGGGGGTGAATAGAGTTAGCAGCGAAATAATGCTAATTAAAAAGTTAGCAACACAATCACAGAATATTAATCACAATTAAAAGTAATGTAAAGGCAGAGTTCAGAAAGCAAACGCAAAGACAGCGATGTATACTGGTATCCCTCTGTTGAGGACTAATCCAGTCGGTAGAACTCTTGCTACCAGTTGAATCCACTATTGAAAAAACCACAAGTTTTCTTACGAAGTCCTTGCAACTTCTACAACGCAAGCTTTGATACGAAGAACTCGTCCAACTTTAATTTGAAGAGGTATTTCTTCTATCAAGCCTCTGATTACAATCTCTGATACTTCTAGACCGTACCGCACTGGCAAATCGACTAGAGGATTGTAACTGGCTTGGGATCTGAAATTTAAAGCTCTAGAAAAACTCTTTGGAAGACAGAACGCTTTAGAAAGAGAGAAGATTGAAAGTGAATGAGTGAGTTAAAATGATCGAAATCCTTCTCTATTTATAGGTGTTCCAAAGACAGACTTCTGACAGAATTCGGACAGAACTCTATGAGCAAATCTCGGTCAAATCCGCAACTGCAGGAGGGCCAAGTTCAGAGGATTCAAAAATCAAAACGGCCACTAACTGAACTCTGGCCGAACTCGGCCCGAGTTCTGTCAGGGTTAGGTTAGGGTTTTAAAAATAGGTTTTGGTGATTTTTGAAAACCTTTTTGTAAACAATTTTGATAGGTCATTTTAAAAATATTTTGAACTATTTTGGGGATAGCCTATTTGCCAGTACGATTCGATGTACAACGTATTCCTAGACTCAAATAAAATAAAAATTACATTGCATAGGAAATACAGATTCGAGTAGACAAACAGATCTTCATTCTTGAATGGAGTGGATAGCCAATCTTGCTTATGTCCAAGAGTCCGAGATGTCCCGACTAGCTTCGTATATCCAGATAGAGTTTGATCAATTATTAAAATCAGGTTGACCATATGACCAATGGGCCAACAATCTCCTCCATTTTGATAATTGACAAACTATGAATGATATAACATTAAGCTTGTTCAAAAAAATCAAAAAGTAGAAATTGTTCATATCCTGTATTATCTCAAAAAGAAATGTTAGATCTTTAATTTTCTCCCCCTTTGTCACTTAGCAAAATAATTGCAAAAGAGAAGGCTCCCCCGCAATCAATGCATAAGTAACAAATAGTGAGAAAACACATAAAAGAAATAAGGCATAAAAAAATTAGAGAGATATCATCACAGGCATGTAAAGTCTCTACAGATTTTCATCACAGGCATGTATTGTTTCAAAAACATAAAAAAATCACAGGCATGCTATTTCACAGGCAGTTTGTAATGAAGAAGTAGTATAAAAAGATAGTGCTAAAACTGAAAACAAAATGCTAAAATAGACTGAAATGCCATAACTGAAACATTATAAACATGTCCATGAAAGAAAATAGTACTGAAGCAAACTAGAAAGTGATGATAAACATCAAATAGTACTGATAAAAACTTGGAATGTCGGAGCATTTCCAAGTGTACAATAAAATGTCACTAAAAATCAAATCACATTTCCTCATCACTATCCTCGTCATCATCATCATCAGCATGACTAGCATGTCCAGAAGGACCAGCACCAGAAGTACCAGCACCAGAAGGATGAGTAGGGGCACCAGCATAGAACTCACCGACAAAGTCACGAGGTGCACGATACCAATCATAGGCGTTATCTGGCTGGAAGTAGGCATGGGCAGCCTCATCCTCACAGCGGTAACCCAAAAAAGTTGGATCTCGAGGGATGGAGGCGGCTGAGTGACCAGTCTGGGCAAAACGCAGATCAGCCAAGGAGTTTGCCATCGCCTGATAACGGGTGACGTCACGGAACTCACGCTCGCGAGCCATGTCCGTCAACGAGACGTGCAAAGCAGATAAGTGCTGATGTATACCATCAAATGTCGTGGTATACTGCTGATGTGGTGGAGGAGGTGCAGTAGGAGGAGCAGGAGGTGGAGCTGAAGTAGTCCGGCTGCGATGAGATAGCTGAAGAAACTTGGGCTCAGAGTCCTGAGTACAAGTCGATAGATCGATCTCGAATCGCTGAAAGATACGAGGGAGAATCATCGCGTAAGAGAGATTTCGATCTCTTGCACGACAACGTCCCATCATCTGAATGATAGTCTTAGGGGCGGAAAAAGGAATCCCCTTAAGAATATGGTACATGGCGGACAGCTCAAGAGAGGTCACATCATCCTTGGAAGTTGATTTGGGAAGGATAGTAGAGTAGATGATGCGATGCAATTCGTAGTTAAACAAGTTCAGGTTGTTGGCCTTGAACTTTCCAGAGCATACTCTGTCAGGTGCACAGAGTTTCGCTTTGAAACTAGTGAGTGTCGTGCCTTCGGGAAAATCGAATTCCGTGATGTCAACTAGCGGTTCACCTTCATTGGGAATACCAAGAATCTCCGCTAGGAGGGCATCATCGAACTCATTGTTGATGTCACGCCCCGATTCCGTCGAATCGATAGTCGTCCCCCGAGCGTGATGCCGTGCGAACCTAATTTACGATCGCACAAGGCCAAGTCATAAGGTAATCCGAGACACAAGATCTAAGAGAGTACGCAGACAAATTGATACACACAATGAGTAAAGGAAACTTGATCTTTATTGATAATGAACATCTTTTTACAGACTCTGACACAAGACTCATTGCCGTGCGGGCTACAACATGACTCGATTACAAAAGAGTGTCGATGAGATAGCCGTTCCATACATTGCACACATCCCTCAATATACACAAGTACTCCATTGACCTGGATGGGAGGAACGCTGAGTCATTTTCCTTGGACTGTCGAGAGCCTTCAAAATGTGGAGTCGCTGAGAGATAGTCTTCGACGCACGGCCGAAGCTTCAAAAGTCACGAACGTCGCCTTGCTAGTTGGCGCGTCCTTCCTGGTTCGCGGGACCTGCAAAGAGCGAGGATCAGCACGAAACACATGTACTGGCGAATGGCTAATTAAATCCAAGCTCTGCATTTGATTCAAGAAGTTTCATAAACATGTTTGCTAGCTATTTCAATGATCTTTCTAACCATCCTGTATGATTTGCATGTTAACATGTTTTGAGGCAAGCAACTATCATGTTCATCCCGTGTCCCGTGCACCTGTTAAGTAGTGATAGGGGTTTAAAGGCCACTGGCAATGTCAAGCCATCGTGGACTATAGCATTCGGTTAGACGACGCCCCTTTTGCGTCGGGTAGCGAGCCCTGTGCGAAAGTGCCCGCATAACTCGCGCCGATGAAGGGTTGGCGCTGCTACACTCGTTCCTCCCGGGCCGAACCGGTCCCTTGGCCGAGGCAACCGTTCGAGGAACTTCACCTTGTCGACAAGTTGTCCAATGACCGTTTTCTTTAGAACTTAGTTGATTTACTCATTTTTCCGTATCGTTGCGATAAGCGTTAATAGATTCATTCGTTGGATTGGCATAGACCAAGTGTAATTGCATAGGGAAGCACGTTTTTCATTTCCAAAACCGACAGTTCGATAACAAGTGTTTCGTGAAGTATCGTGCCACGATTTCATTGATTCTATACTATTATGACAAGCATTTATTTTACTTCACATGTTGAGTTTTTGAAGTAGAGGGACGGGACGAAGGAGGTCAGCCACTCGCCTTAGCTTGCTTCAAGCGAGCGACCGGTTGGCTGCGCTGTCGTCGCCTACGCGATCACCTGCAATCGCATAAGCAACTGATTAGAACACTGTGTATTTCAAGGAATTTCGATATGAATGCGAGCTCGAAAATGCGTCACAAAAAACCCATCGAAAGCATTCACGAAAACGAAAGCCAAAGCCAATTCAAGTGCGGCATAAAAACCAGAGCAACGGGAGGTCTCTCCCGACTCAGCCGCAGAGCCAATCCTCGAGGCGCAACCCGCTGAATATGGGACTTGGTTCCGAAGAAGCCATTCCATAACGTGGAATGGATCTTAATTCAACCGTTCCCGTTCGATCGACTCGGCCGATTCCGACCTATCGGTCCCGACCAAATCGATAGCGACAGTGTTCCTTTCTCGCGCACCCCGTGGACGGAGACGGGGCACGATGTAGGGACGGGGCACTACACCATAACCAACTAATAAAAAGTTTCGTCCTCGAAACTTAAAGATGAAACCTACCTCTACGAGAACAATGAAGGGAATTTATCCTTCATCTCCGATTCAAGCTCCCACGTCGACTCTTCGACCGAGTGGTTCTTCCAGAGGACGCGGACGAGAGGGATCGCTCGATTGCGCAGCAGCTTATCCTTGCGTTCTATGATTCGAACTGGTTCTTCAACGTAGGATAAGTCAGACTTTAGCTCCAGCTGGCCAAAATCTACCACGTGGCTCGAGTCGTGCACGTACTTCCGCAATTGAGAGACATGGAAGACATTGTGAACACCTTCAAGCGCCGGTGGTAGGGCAATTTTATAGGCCACTGGCGCGACCCGTTCAAGTATTTCGAACGGCCCAACGAATCTCAGACTCAGCTTTCCTTTCGCGCCGAACCGACTAACTCCCCGCATGGGCGACACCTTGAGGAATACGTGATCGCCTACTTGAAACTCGAGTGGTCGACGATGAATGTCCGCGTAGCTTTTCTGGCGACTCTGTGCGGTCTTTAATCTTTCCCGAATGAGCTTGACCTTTTCCACAGTCTGTTCTACCAGCTCCGGGCCGAGTATCTGCCGTTCCCCGACTTCATTCCAGCAAATAGGAGATCTGCACTTCCGGCCGTACAAGGCTTCATACGGCGCCATTTGGATGCTGGATTGGTAGCTATTATTGTATGTAAATTCCGCCAGTGGTAGGTGGACGTCCCAGCTTGATTTGAAGTCGATCGCGCAGAGCCGTAGCATGTCTTCAAGAATCTGGTTGACGCGCTCCGTTTGGCCGTCGGTCTGAGGATGGTAAGCTGAGCTGAACTGCAACTTGGTTCCCAGCGCCGACTGAAGGCTACTCCAGAATCGCGACATGAACCGTGAATCCCGATCAGAGACGATGGATACTGGAACTCCGTGCAGCCGTACTATCTCGTCAAGATAAATCTGCGCCAGGCGATCAACGCTCCAAGTAACTTTGATGGCGATAAAGTGCGCTGACTTGGTTAATCGATCGACGATGACCCAGATGGCGTCGTTCCCCCGTGGTGTCTTCGGCAGGCCAACAATAAAATCCATAGTGACATGATTCCATTTCCACTCGGGAATAGCGAGGTTCTACATCTCCCCGCCCGGTTGCTGATGCTCAGCTTTCACCTGCTGACAGGCCATGCATTGCGACACGAAGAGCGCCACATCTCTCTTCATCCCGTGCCACCAAAAGGTCGTGCGGAGGTCCTTATACATTTTGGTACTGCCTGGATGCAAAGTGTATTTCGTATAGTGCGCCTCCGCCAGGATCTCCTTTCTAAGTTCTGAATCGTCCGGAACGCATAGCCTACCCTTCAATCGAAGCACGCCGGTTTCGTCTTCCGCAAAGTCGGTCGTCCTGCCTGTCGAAATTAGCTCTCGCACTTTCTTCAGGTACGAATCGTCTGTCTGAGCGGTCTTGATCTTATTCAGCAAGCTCGGCTCCAACTGTAACTTTGCCAACTGCACGTTCCGGAATCTGACTCGGAGCTCGATGCCCATCTCTTCAAGGTCGCGTAGCAGTCGAGGGTCGATGGATAACGAGGCAAGGTACTTCCGACTCAAAGCGTCCGCCACAACATTTCCCTTTCCCGGCGTGTAGTCGATAGTCAAGTCGTAATCCTTGATTAGTTCCAGCCAACGCCTTTGCCGCAAGTTCAGCTCCTTCTGCGTGAATAGATACTTGAGGCTCTTGTGATCGGTATAGATCGTGCACGCCACACCATAGAGATAGTGGCGCCACAATTTCAACGCAAACACAATCGCCGCTAACTCCAGGTCGTGCATGGGATAATTTTTCTCGTACGGCTTTAGCTGTCGGGACGCAAAAGATATCACCTTGTTCCGCTGCATCAGCACGCACCCCAAGCCCTGACCGGACGCGTCGCTAAATATCTGGAAACCCTCAATCCCTTCTGAAAGTGCGAGTATCGGGCCGAGACGAGCCTCTGCTTCAACTCTTGGAACGCAGCTTCACAGTCGTCTGACCATTCAAAGGCGACTCCTTTCTGGGTGAGGCGAGTCAGAGGCGATGCGATCTTCACGAAGTCTTTCACGAAGCGTCGGTAGTATCCAGCTAGGCCAAGGAAACTTCGAATCTCGCCGACGGACGCTGGCCGCTTCCAATCGACAACGGCTTCAACTTTCTTTGGGTCGACCGCAATGCCTTCAGCAGAAATGATGTGTCCGAGGAATGCGACGCTGCTAAGCCAGAATTCACATTTGCTTCGCTTCGCGTAGAGTTGATTTTCTCGAAGGATCTGAAGCACGGTCCGCAGATGCTCAGTATGCTGCTGCTTATTCTTCGAGTAGACGAGTATATCATCGATAAAGACCACTACGAACTTGTCGAGGAAGGGTCGGAACACTCGATTCATTAAATCCATGAAGGCAGCAGGGGCGTTCGTTAGGCCGAACGGCATTACCAGGAACTCGTAATGGCCGTATCGAGTACGGAAGGCAGACTTCGGCACATCGTCCGGCTTGATCTTGAGTTGATGATAACCCGAACGCAGATCAATTTTAGAGAACACCGTGGCTCCTTGGAGCTGATCGAACAGATCATCTATGCGGGGCAGGGGATACTTGTTCCGGACGGTGGCTTTATTCAGCTCGCGGTAGTCGATACAAAGACGCATAGAGCCGTCCTTCTTCTTGACAAATAGTACGGGCGCTCCCCACGGCGAGACGCTGGGTCGGATGAATCCCTTGTCGAGCAATTCCTGTAACTGCACCTTGAGTTCTTTAAGCTCTGCAGGGGCCATTCTATACGGGGTCTTCGAGATCGGTCGAGTGTCGGGGAAGGTATCGATAGTGCACTCAATCTCTCGATCGGGCGGCATGCCGGGCAACTCGTCCGGGAACACATCGGGGAATTCTGCCACAACGTCGGTCTGACCCGCGTTTGCACTATCCTGTCGCATGTCTCGAACGGAAGCCAGATAGCCTTCGCACCCGGAATGCAGCATCCGTCGAGCAGATATCGCAGAGATCACCATGCAGGTCGGCGACACCTCACCACACGAGTAGCAGAATTCAGGCACTCCCGGTATGCGGAAAGTGACTTTCTTCTCAGCGCAGTCTATGGTTGCGTTGCACGGACCGAGCCAATCCATCCCCAGAATGATGTCGTAGTCTTTAATGTCTAAAACTATCGCATCAAGACTGACCTGTTGACCACCTATACAGATGATTCTGTCTCCGCAGACTAAATTCGCAGCTAGTGGTATGCCCGACGGGATATTAACAGTAAGCTCAAGACCGAGCGGTGTCAGGGGAAATTTGTGTTCGGCGACGAAGTCCGCCGATATGAAACTATGCGTGGCACCTGAATCAAACAATACACGAGCAGGTTTATTATTGAATTGCAGTATACCTGTCACAACTGTGTCAGATGCGAACACTTCGTCTCGGGTCATGGCGTAGACACGGCCCTGGGCATTGGGGCAACGGTCTTGGCCATTCTGTGGTGCGGTCGGTGGAGCCCGAGGTGCTTGGCCTCGGTTTTGTTGATGTTGTGGGCGCTGGCTCGACGTAGCTTCCGGACAGTCCCTTACGAGATGATCTCTTTTGCCGCATGCAAAACAGACTCTGTTCTTAAGTCGGCAGTCGGTGTCCAGGTGCCCGTCCTTGTGGCAGAAATTGCAGACCATCCGTTCCTTCGTCTGGTTGCCACGATGTTGACGCTTATGTGCGTTGTTGCCTCCTGCATAACTATGGCATTTGTTATTAGAGTTAACGGCGCCGGTAGTAGTAGGAGGATACTTGGACTCCAGACGGATGGCGTGGTTGAGTGCCTCGCCCACATTTTTGTATTCCGGCACCGAGACATGTGCACGAATAGTGGAACGCAGGCCCACTACGAATCGCTTTGCTCGGCTTGCAGTAGTAGGTAGATAGTCACCAGCGAACTTGGCCAGTTTGTTGAATTTGGCCGCATATTGTCGTACAGTCATATTCCCTTGCGTCAGCTGCATGAACTCGTTCTCCTTTTTCTGTCGCACGGCTGCAGAAAGATATTCGTTCTCGAACGCATTTCTGAATGTCGCCCATGAGATCGTCGCTGTCTCGTCTTCACGTCGAATAGCCCGCTTCTGCACAGCCCACCAATCGTGCGCGTTCATTCGAAGTAATAGTTGAGCACACGCGACTTTCTTCGGGTCCTCGACATCCAGAAGCTCGAACTTGTCTTCCAGCTCCTCCAACCAGTCGATCGCCACTGCGGGATCTTCTGTGCCGTTGAAGGAAGTGCGGCAGCTTTTAGTGAACTTTGACACGTCGAAGTTGGAACTTCTCGGTGCTGCAGGTGAGAGCACGGGCGCCTCTGGTTCGGCTTCGTTGGATCGAACCGCAGGCTGGGTCACGGCAGGTGTCATCGTTGAGTTGTTGTTGCCGACGACCGACTGTACGATCTGCTGGAGGGTATTCAGCTGCTGCTGCTGCAGCTTGAATTGAGCCTCGAACCGACTCTCAAATTGAGCCTGACGAGCCTCTGCTTGCTGACGATGGAGCTCGTTTTGACATTGCTGCATTTCAAGCATTTGCAGCATACGTTGCATCGGGTCGCCGGAAGATCCGGCTACAGTAGGCGTCATTTCCGTTGGGTTAACGGAATGCTCGGGCCTAGAAGCACTCGAGCCGTTCGAAGCGCTCGTCTCGTCTTCCGCCTGAGCTCCCGTAACTGCAGGGAAAAAAAGGAAGGCAACTCTCGTTAGTTTCAGAAAATGTCCTGGGTTCAGCGTATGGAACAACTCTTCTCATCGACACGAGGTCAACGGTCGGAGACTAGAATTCGACACGAGAGGCCAAGGACGTAAAGCCGTGCTCTGATACCATTATGTCACGCCCCGATTCCGTCGAATCGATAGTCGTCCCCCGGGCGTGATGCCGTGCGAACCTAATTTGCGATCGCACAAGGCCAAGTCATAAGGTAATCCGAGACACAAGATCTAAGAGAGTACGCAGACAAATTAATACACACAATGAGTAAAGAAAACTTGATCTTTATTGATAATGAACATCTTTTTATAGACTCCGACACAAGACTCATTGCCGCGCGGGCTACAACATGACTCGATTACAAAAGAGTGCCGATGAGATAGCCGTTCCATACATTGCACACATCCCTCAATATACACAAGTACTCCATTGACCTGGATGGGAGGGACGCTGAGTCATTTTCCTTGGACTGTCGAGAGCCTTCAAAATGTGGAGTCGCTGAGAGATAGTCTTCGACGCACGGCCGAAGCTTCAAAAGTCACGAACGTTGCCTTGCTAGTTGGCGCGTCCTTCCTGGTTCGCGGGACCTGCAAAGAGCGAGGATCAGCACGAAACACATGTACTGGCGAATGGCTAATTAAATCCAAGCTCTGCATTTGATTCAAGAAGTTTCATAAACATGTTTGCTAGCTATTTCAATGATCTTTCTAACCATCCTGTATGATTTGCATGTTAACATGTTTTGAGGCAAGCAACTATCATGTTCATCCCGTGTCCCGTGCACCTGTTAAGTAGTGATAGGGGTTTAAAGGCCACTGGCAATGTCAAGCCATCGCGGACTATAGCATTCGGTTAGACGATGCCCCTTTCGCGTCGGGTAGCGAGCCCTGTGCGAAAGTGCCCGCATAACTCGCGCCGATGAAGGGTTGGCGCTGCTACACTCGTTCCTCCCGGGCCGAACCGGTCCCTTGGCCGAGGCAACCGTTCGAGGAACTTCACCTTGTCGACAAGTTGTCCAATGACCGTTTTCTTTAGAACTTAGTTGATTTACTCATTTTTCCGTATCGTTGCGATAAGCGTTAATAGATTCATTCGTTGGATTGGCATAGACCAAGTGTAATTGCATAGGGAAGCACGTTTTTTATTTCCAAAACCGACAGTTCGATAACAAGTGTTTCGTGAAGTATCGTGCCACGATTTCATTGATTCTATACTATTATGACAAGCATTTATTTTACTTCACATGTTGAGTTTTTGAAGTAGAGGGACGGGACGAAGGAGGTCAGCCACTCGCCTTAGCTTGCTTCAAGCGAGCGACCGGTTGGCTGCGCTGTCGTCGCCTACGCGATCACCTGCAATCGCATAAACAACTGATTAGAACACTGTGTATTTCAAGGAATTTCGATATGAATGCGAGCTCGAAAATGTGTCACAAAAAACCCATCGAAAGCATTCACGAAAACGAAAGCCAAAGCCAATTCAAGTGCGACATGAAAACCAGAGCAACGGGAGGTCTCTCCCGACTCAGCCGCAGAGCCAATCCTCGAGGCGCAACCCGCTGAATATGGGACTTGGTTCCGAAGAAGCCATTCCATAACGTGGAATGGATCTTAATTCAACCGTTCCCGTTCGATCGACTCGGCCGATTCCGACCTATCGGTCCCGACCAAATCGATAGCGACAGTGTTCCTTTCTCGCGCACCCCGTGGACGGAGACGGGGCACGATGTAGGGACGGGGCACTACAGTTGATGCCTCCAACACGTGTGCTCACAAAAAGTATTTACTACGAGATTGTAATAGAATAATCTAATGGCATTAGTAGCTATAGGAAAGCACAGTTTAACAAATAAGTGTAACCCTAATGCCTCAAATAAGTGACGATGATCAGGAAATACAGTCCACTTTACTGGAGCGCCTGTGCATATGGATCGAGTGGAAAAATCACCATACCACAGTAGGGCTTGGTCGAAGATTTGAAAGAAAAACCCATCGAACGCGCCGTCGCTCGTTTGGACCGGCGAAAAGAGTGAATCCGTATGTGGATTCGAAGATGACCCTTCCTCACTAGGAGTGGTCTTCTTCTTCCTCTTGAATGGATTGAATCTAGGTGCCATATGTACAAATTAGAATAAAAATGCACTAATTGAAAGGTGGAGAGATAGAGGGTTATACCTCACGAAATTAGGATATGTCGTAGAGAACGACGATCTCCGCACGATTCCAAATTTTGGAGCGATTTTACCAAGTGGATTGGAAGGAATAGGTTGGTGAAGAACTAGGGTTTTGATGCTCGGGTCGGCTGCTGCTACTGTTTGAAATAGTTTGGGAAGCAATGAAGAAGAGGGGCTCTCGGGTTCTGGATATATAGCCTGATACCCTCAACCGAACTCGGGCCGAATTCGGTCAGAGCTCTGGCCGAATTCGCCTAGAGTTCTTCCAGGTTGATTTTTGCCATTCTTTTTCATTGTCTTATTTCAAATATTTAATTCAAAGATTAGTTATTTTAGCCTTCAAATAACATAATTAATATTATTTTATGAATTAAATATCGTTACACAGCGACTGTCTCAGATTAGCTGTAGGAGTACTGTCCCAGCTGACGGAGGTTCACCTGGGAACTCTTAAGTACCGCTTCGCTTCAACCGTAGTTGTGGTGACAGACAGACTCTTTATTGGCTTGTCTCTAACACAGTTTTTGCATATTGAGATATAATCATAAAACAAAATCAATTAATATTATTGACGTCCAAAATTCCTAATTTTCGACGTAAATAATTGAAACGATCTTCCGCTAGAGGTTTAGTGAAGATATCAGCTAATTGATTTTCAGTATCTACGTACACAAGGTTTATATCTCCATTTTGATGATGATCTCTAAGAAAATGATGTCGAATCTCGATATATTTAGTACGAGAGTGACATACTGGATTCTTAGTCAAATTAATAGTGCTCGTGTTATCACATAAAATGGGAATGTGTGTGTAAAATAAATCATAGTCTTCTAGGGTTTATTTCATCCACAAAATCTGAGCACAACAACATCCTGCGGCGATGTACTCAGCCTCTGTTGTTGATAGGGCTACAGAATTTTGCTTTTTACTAAACCAAGAGACTAAAGCCTTGCCTAAGAAATGACATGTGCCACTGGTACTCTTTCTATCAACTTTGCATCCAGCAAAATCTGCATCCGAATAACCGATAAGGTCAAAGGACTTAGTTTTGGGATACCACAAGCCAATAGAAGAAGTGCCCTTAAGGTATCGGAAGATACGCTTAACTGCAGACAAATGTGATTCCTTTGGGTTAGCTTGAAAACGTGCACACAGGCAAACACTAAACGTTATATCTGGACGACTAGCAGTTAAATAAAGTAAACTACCAATCATACCTCGATACTTACGTGTGTCGACTGGCTTGCCTTGTTCGTCAGAATCAAGCTTTGTTGAAGTTGCCATCGGAGTGCCAATAGGTTTGACATTGTCCAGATCGAACTTCTTTAGCAAATCTTTTGTGTACTTGGCTTGATTAATGAACGTCCCATTGTCAGTTTGTTTGATTTGCAATCCGAGAAAGAATTTTAGCTCTCCCATCATGCTCATCTCAAACTCATTCTGCATACACTTAGAAAATTCTTGACAAAGAGATTCATCAGTGGATCTAAATATGATATCATCAACATAGATTTGAATTAAAAGCAGCTTGCCATTAAAAGATTTAATAAACAGTGTAGTGTCAACCTTGCCTTTTGAAAAGTCGTTGTCAAGTAAAAAAGAGCTTAGACGATCATACCAAGCACGAGGGGCTTGTTTCAAACCGTATAAGGCTTTCTTCAACTTGAAAACATGGTCAGGATTTTTGAAATCCGTGAAACCTGGAGGTTGTGCTACAAAAACTTCTTCTTTTATAAAACCATTTAGAAAAGCACTCTTGACATCCATTTGAAAAAGTTTGAAATCGTGAAAACATGCAAATGCACATAACATGCGAATGGATTCTAATCTCGCAATTGGGGCATAAGTCTCATCGTAGTAGATACTTTTTTCTTGATTGTATCCTTGAGCTACGAGTCGAGCCTTGTTACGAGTTACTAATCCATCCTCATTCAGTTTGTTTCGGAATACCCAAGGGTGCCAATGACCGAATGATCAATAGGCTTGGGAACAAGTTCCCAAACTTGATTCCGTTCGAATTGGTTCAATTCCTCTTGCATAGCATCTATCCAAAAGCTATCACTACATGCTTCATCAATTGATTTGGGTTCTAGCTGTGAAATAAATGCAACACTAGAAACAATATCTCTACTGGATGATCGAGTACTTACACCTTTGGTAATGTCACCAATTACCAAATCTTTTGGATGATCAGCTGTGAATTTCAATCTCTTCGGCAGACTCTGAAGGTAGCTGGTTCCTGGATCTTCTCTAGGAGGTTCAGCTAGTACAGAGCTTGGTTCAGGTTCAGCTGATGTTGAGCTTGATGTAGGCAGATCTTCATCATTGTCATCGAGAGTCATTTGATTCATTTTATCAAAAGTGACGTTGATTGATTCTTCGATGATCAATGTTCGTTTGTTGAAGACTCTGTACCCTTTGCTCTTGGCCGCATAACCTAGAAATATACCTTCGTTGGCCTTTTCGTCAAACTTTCCCAAGTTGTCTTTAGTATTAAGAATAAAGCACTTACAGCCAAATATTCTAAAGTATGAAACTGAGGG
The DNA here is from genome assembly GCA_029216955.1 of Iris pallida. Lineage (NCBI taxonomy): Eukaryota > Viridiplantae > Streptophyta > Magnoliopsida > Asparagales > Iridaceae > Iris > Iris pallida. The sequence goes on from JANAVB010005600.1 coordinate 4,919,777, forward strand.
AGTTCTATCAAACCATAACTCAAAAGGAGTCTTCTTCGATTTGGGTCGAATTAGAACTCTATTGAGAACAAAGCAAGCTGTATTGACAGCTTCAGCCCAGAAATATTTGGGTAGGCTAAATTGGTTTAACATTACTCTGGCCATTTCGGTTAGAGTTATGTTCTTACGTTCCACAACTCCATTTTGTTGTGGAGTCCTAGGGTAGGAAAACTCGTGTATGAAATCGTGTGTGTCACAAAATTGCTCGAAATCAGCATTCTCGAATTTGCCTCCATGATCGCTTCTAATTCGAGTGATCATGTAACCTTTTTCATTTTGTACTTTCTTACAAAAGGCGACAAATTCGGATAATGCGTCATTCTTGCGTGTCAAGAAATATACCCACGTGTATCTAAAAAAATCATCTACAATTACAAATGCATATAATTTACCTCCGAGGCTAGCAACTCTGCTAGGACCGAATAAATCCATGTGTAGCAATTGTAGAGGTCTAGTAGTACATACTGCGTTTACAGATTTGAATGTGGATCTGGTAGCTTTGTTCTTTTCACATTGGATGCATACCGAATCCTTCTTGAAAGTTATGTCTGGTAAACCACATACTAACTTCTTTGTGGATAATCTTGAAATTGTATCCATGTTTGCATGACCGAGTCTCATATGCCATAGATGACTCTCATCGCTTTTGGCTATTAAGCATCTACCTGTAATGTTAGCTTCTTCTAGCAAATAGAAAACATATATATTATCTTCCCTGATACCTTCAAAGATAGTACTACCAGTTGAACTATCAACTATAGTACATTTGTCTTTGCCAAAGTTGATGCCATAACCATGATCAGCTAGATGACTTATGCTGAGTAGATTATGTTTCAACTCGGTAACCAGACAGACATCTTTAATCACAAGATAGGGAGACTTATCAACATCACCGATACCAATAATATACCCTTTCAAGTTATTACCGAAGGAAACATAACATTCCTTCTTCTTCTTCGACAGTATTGCAAATAGAGTAGCGTCACCGGTCATATGCCGTGAGCAACCGCTATCGAGGATCCATTTGCTTCTAGCATGTGAAGGGTGTTCCACCTACAAAACAGTTTGCAGATGAAACTCTTGGTACCCATTTCTTGTAGGGTCCTAAATAGTTAGCCTTTGGTATCCAAGCATAAACATTTAAATCAACTAGCTTTCTTATTCTACATACAGATGAAATATGACCAATGAGGCCACAATAATGACATTGTGCATGTCGAGTGTTGAAAGCTGAGTGGTGTGCATGGTTGGTAGGTTTGGGTTTTCTAGTATCGAAGAATGCATACCTATGATCATGTTTGGGCTTAACCTTTTGGGGTAAAGGTTTTATATGGTTTGGTCTGACAGTGTTTGGCTTGGGAATGTTCCGATTTCTCGGTAAGTGACACGTTTAGGAGAGGAAACAGCAGGCTCAGGCTGTTTTCCTAACCTAATTTCCAATCTTTTGGAAGTGTCATATAACTTAGTATAATCAGAAATGAGTGTTTCCATTCTGATTTGTGCAAATTGAAGACTTTTCTTTTCTTTAGAAAGATCTTCTCTCAATTGGTCAATAATCTTGTCTTTCTCTTCGGATGACTGTTTAGTCTCGTGTAATAAGAGCTTTATAGATGAAAGCTCACCAGACTCACTAACATTAGTTCTAACCTCAGCTAGTAGGTCGGTAAGTCTTCCTATTTCTCCTTTGTACTCTTTGAGTACCTTCTTAACGGTCTGATATTTACTATGCAGTTTTCTGTAGTCAAGCATCAGTTCACTGAAGGCATCTCCTAGTTGCTAAAAGGTAAAGTCATCATATGTTTCTACAGGTTCAGTAGGTACCTGATCGGTTGCCATGAAGCATACGTTTGCAGCGTCCTCTGAATGTTCGTCTTCTGAGTCACCGGCTTCACTCTCATGCCATATACTGGTGTTGGCATATTTCTGAGATGTTGATCTTTTCAGGTTGCCCTTTTCATACCTGTTGTTCTTCTTGCTCGATGATGAGTTGGTGGGACAGTCCTTCTTCATATGTTCCTTCTTCTTGCAGCCATAGCAGACAGCATCTTCTTGGTACCAGTTGTTGCTGCTATTGTTTTCTTTGACTCTCTTCTCATGTCTCATGAATCTTTTGAATTTCCTTGCAAGGAGAGCTTGATCTTCAGCGTCAGATCCACTGCTGTCTGAATCACCTTCAGCAGCTTTTCTGTGCTGAGCCTTGAGAGCGATCGACTTCTCCTTTGGTGCAGGCTTTTCAAAGTCTTATAACTCCAGTTCATGAGTGAGTAGCTTACCCATGAGTACCTCAAGTGACATCGTGGTGAGGTCGTTTCCTTCAATGATAGCTGTAGCCTTTGGAATCCAGTTCTTGGTGAGAGCTCGCAGGAGTTTGCAAATCTTTTCGTGGTTACTGTAATCTTTGCCTAAGGAGGACAAAGGATTTACAATATCCAAGAACCTCTCGAACATTTGTGTGACTGTTTCGTTGGGCTTTATTTTGAACGCCTCGTACTCTTGAGTAAGTCTGCTGACTTTTGACTCTTTGACTTGAGTCGTGCTTTCATGTGTAACTTCGAGAAGCTTCCATACGTCATTGGCAGTTGTGCATATAGACACCCTGTTAAATTCTGTTCTGTCTAAGGCACAAAAAAGAGCATTAATAGCACGTGCGTCAAGACTGGCATTTTTCTTTTCCTCCTCTGTATAACTGCTGTGGGGTTTTTCAACCAAGACTCCCTCGACAGTTATACGAGGTGGCTTTTGATAGCCATCAAGAACAATAGACCATAAGTCAAAGTCAAGAGATTTCAAGAAGAAACTCATTCGTGTTTTCCAATATATATAATTAGTACCATCAAACAGTGGGGGTCTATTTGTGGCCTGGCCTTCACTTGTGAATTTCACAGATGCCATGTGATGTGCTGTGATCTAATTAACAATGAATAAATAATAGCACCGTTACCTTGCTTTACCTGTAATACCCGCTCTGATACCAATTGTAGGAACGATATAGTAAAGCGTAATACTCTAGAGGGGGGTGAATAGAGTTGGCAGCAGAATAATGCTAATTAAAAAGTTAGCAACACAATCACAGAATATTAATCACAATTAAAAGTAATGTAAAGACAGAGTTCATAAAGCAAACACAAAGACAGCGATGTATACTGGTATCCCTCTGTTGAGGACTAATCCAGTCGGTAGAACTCTTGCTACCAGTTGAATCCACTATTGGAAAAACCGCAAGTTTTCTTACGAAGTCCTTGCAACTTCTACAACACGAGCTTTGATACGAAGAACTCGTCCAACTTCAATTTGACGAGGTATTTCTTCTATCAAGCCTCTGATTATAATCTCTGATACTTCTAGACCGTACCGTACTGGCAAATCGACTAGAAGATTGTAACTGGCTTGGGATCTGAAATTTAAAGCTCTAGAAAAACTCTTTGGAAGACAGAACGCTTTAGAAAGAGAGAAGATTGAAAGTGAATGAGTGAGTTAAAATGGTCAAAATCCTTCTCTATTTATAGGTGTTCCAAAGATAGACTTCTGATAGAATTCGGGCATAATTCGGGCAGAACTATATGAGCAAATCTCGGTCAAATCCGCAACTGCAGGAGGACCAAGTTCAGAGGATTCAAAAATCAAAACGGCCACTAACCGAACTCTGGCCGAACTCTGGCCGAACTCGGCCCGAGTTCTATCAGGGTTAGGTTAGGGTTTTAAAAATAGGTTTTGGTGATTTTTGAAAACCTTTTTGAAAACCTTTTTGTAAACAATTTTGATAGGTCATTTTAAAAACATTTTGAACTATTTTGGGGATAGCCTATTTGCCAGTACGACTCGGTGTACAACGTATTCCTAGACTCAAATAAAATAAAAATTACATTGCATACGAAATACAGACTCGAGTAGGCAAACAGATCTTCGGTCTTGAATGGAGTGGATAGCCAATCTTGCTTATGTCCAAGAGTCCGAGATGTCCCGACTAGCTTCGTATATCCAGACAGAGTTTGATCAATTATTAAAATCAGGTTGACCATATGACCAATGGGCCAACACCTCTTCCTCCACACGTGAAGCAACAATTCTTCTGCTGCTGCTTCTTTTCTTCTTGCTCGCTTGTGTTGGGTACTCGACCAAAAATACCTGATCCTGGTGGAGATTGGTAAGTATTTGCCATGAAATTCAATATACAGAAGATAAAATGAGAGAATTTAGGTCAGATTCAGAGGAGAATGGCGAAGAACAAATCTATATTGATAAATTGGGGAAGAATGTTGATAGAACAGTGTAAGAGGAAAGAAAGACTATGGAGAATTCATTACAGCCTGTATTCTACTCTTCTCATTACTTATTTATAGCCCAGGCTCATTCGTGAGCCTCACTCCATTAGCTGGCTGCTAACAGAATTGTCAGAGAATCATCCAGGTCAGCCAACGGTCAGGTGACGTGGCCAATGGTCCCCTCCCCTCTGCTGTAAGTAATTACTGAATTACATTCTAATTAGTGCTCTGATACTGGAGAAGGAGTTACACTCCATACTCTGCTACTGCTTATTTAGGGAGTGTAACAACTGCCCTCCCCTTCATTTGGACCTTGTCTCAAGGTCAAATTGAGGAAAGTCTTTGATAAAGTCCTCGTATGGCACCCACTGAGCTTCCTCTTCTGAAGTATCCTTCCACTGTACCAGCAAATCGACAGCTGCTTGGTTCTTTCTCTGAACTAGTCTGCGGTCCAAGATCCAGTCTGGTTCTAGTAAAAAATTTTCCCTTTGAGTAGGTAATCCAGCTTGAACAGAGATCTTCCTGCTTAAATGTTTCTTGAGCTGAGATACATGGAAGGTAGGATGTATCAAGGAACCAATAGGGAGAGCAAGTTTGTAGGCCACTGCCCCTATCTTGTCTAATACTTGATATGGACGAAAGTATTTGGGAGACAGTTTTTGAGGCTTCCTTTGGGCCACTGAAGATTGCATGTAAGGTTGTAGTTTGAGGTACACGAAATCCCCAGGCTCAAAGGATCTTTCAGTCCTATGAGAGTCCACTGCTTTCTTCATCCTGTCTTGAGCTAGCTGCAGGTTATCTTTCAACAATTGTAGTGCATTATCCCTGGCTAGGATAGCAGTAGCAACCTCTCTGTCATGTGTTCCATCTGGAACATAAGTGAGTATGTGTGGGGGTGTTCTCCCATATACCACCTCAAAGGGAGTGATCTTAGTAGCTGAGTGCCAGTTGGTGTTGAACCATTACTCAGCCCAGATCAGGAACTTGCTCCATTCTTTGGGTTTGTGACCACAAAAGCATCTTAGGTAACTCTCTACACACCTGTTAGTGACCTCAGTTGACCATCTGATTGTGGGTGGTAGGCTGTGCTATACTTCAGTTGAGTCCCCCGTAACTTGAAAAACTCTTTCCAGAACAAACTGGTGAAGATAGGATCTCTGTCAGAAACCATTGACCTAGTGTGAAACCCAATTCTTATGATTAAATTATTATTAGTATTTTATTATTATTATTATTATTATTATTATTATTATTGGGTGTTAAAATTATTTCAAAATTAATTAACATGGATTTTTGGTTTCGAACCCAGACCCGAGTCCGAACCCAGACCCGAGCCTGAACCCAGACCCATTTCTTTTCCTAAAATTCTGATTTGGTTAATGATAAGAAAAAAATAATAATTTCTTAAGAGCTGGTCCCGAAGGACCAGCACACATGTACACTTCCTCCTATTCTTTCTCTCTCCCACTCCCTCTCACCCACACACACTTCTCCACAACTCCCCTTATATTTTCCCTCAACTCCTCTCTTCCAAACAACTTCCTCTCTCCACAGAACACAACTTTCCACAAACCCTTCTCCCCAACTCCTTTCCCCGACTCCCTTGGCCGAAGCCCCTCCGGCCGAGCCCCCTCTCTCCAACCGTGCCCCACACCCGCGCCCGGCCATCCTGCCGGCCTCCCATCCGACGTCGACGCCGTCACCCGTGCCCCGACCCGCGACCCCGGCGTCGCCGACCCTCGGCGCCACCGCAGCCGGCCGCGCCCCGCGCTCCGGACCGCCCCAGCGGCGCGCCCGACCCCCCTGGCCTGCTGCCCTCCGGCCGACCCTCGCCGGATCCCGCAGTAGCGCCCCGGCGCCGTGCCCTAGCTCCGGCATCCTTTCTCCGACGCCTCCAGCGTCTTTTTGTTGGCATTCTTCGTTGACGCAGCCCTTTGCATCGTTCCCAGCGCTGTCCCAGCACCCCGACGCGTCTCGAACTCCAAACCAGCGCTGATTCGAGTTGCCGTTGCTGTTCGGATCATCTTTTCTTTCTCTATTTATCATCTGAGAGCTCTAGCCGAGCAACCTGAGGTATAACCCCTGTCCCGCCCATTTTTCTATACAGTCTGTGATGAGAAATGGTCCCCGATTCTCCTTGGGAATTCGGTTTTAGCGACGTCGTATTTTTCGGAACCTTCGGAAAGGTTCTGTTGATTATTTTGGGATTTCCGAAATATTTTGGGAATTGATTTTTGGTATATTTTGGCTTTTCGAATTTTTTCGGTAGCGTTCTGTGACGTTTTCGGGTTGGAATCGGACTTCCGAAATTATTCGGGTCGTTCCGAATTTATCTGTGGTTTGGTTGTGGGTTTTATATATATATATATATATATTTTTTTTTATATATATATATATATATATTTTATATATATATATAAAATATATATATATTTTTATATATATATTTTATATATATATTTTTATATATATATATATATATATATATATATATATATATATATATATATTTTATATATATATATATATATATATATATATATATATATATATATATATATATATATATATATTTTGGGGATTCCCTGGTTTGGGATTTGCAGGAAAATTATCGGCACAATTCCCAGTTTTTGGGTTAACCAAAAACAGAGGAGATGCTGCCGGATTTTTTCGTAAATTCTAGAATATTTTAAAAATGAATTTAAAATGGATTTCGGAATTTTATTTAATATTTGGATTTGGGCGACGACCGTATCGGTCAATGGGCCCGGCTAAGTGCAAACGAAACCGGCTTCGTCCGGACGTTGAGGCATTAGCCTAGTTGAAGATTGGACCATATCTGAGACTCTATATTTTATCTTTATATTTTTACCATTTAAGTTTGCTCATATTTTATTCATATTTAAAGTTTAGGACTAACGGCAGTTTTGTCTTATTTCAATTTATGTAAATAAATTATAATGGGCATAAGCCCAGCTGGCTGTGGTCTGTAACTGTATTTGGTAGCATAGATTTTTGTTATTTCTGATTTTGCGAGTTTTTGTATTAAACGAATAAATTGAATAAAAAGTATTTTCGTACAAAATTAATTAAGATTTTCTCACCTAAAATCTACAAGTTTTAAATTAATTAAAAATCACGTATTTCTCACTAAATAAGAAAATTAGCTTTATATTTATAAATTATAAAAATACAAAGCTTTAATAAATTAATCTGGTAGCGACGAAGTTTTCCAAATAAAAAGTTTAAAACGATCTTTTTCCCTCGTATTAAATCAACGCACAAATAATCGTATTTTCGTGTTTGGTTCAATAAAGAATTAAAATTGGATTAGGACACAAATAGAGATTTCAACTAGCGTAGCTAGATTGGTAAACCTGTAATCTGAGTCAATTTCTCGAATGTAGGAATTCGAGGACGATTCTGATTTTCTGTCTCGAAGTCTTCTACCTCTCCAGTCAAATCCTTTGAGGCAAGTATAGTTTGTGTTAGTTTTACAGTTATTTCTATAATCGTTTTACTGCATGTTTAAACCACGATGCAAACACGAAACTCTCTCGGAGAGTACTGATTGTGACTACTGTACTGATTGGGACTGGGGGAATAGAGTAATGATTATGACCAAAGCCAACTATAACTTAGAACTGTATTAGCTTACCCCTCACACACACGGGGATAAGCCGTATCGTATCAATAGGATACAACTGTACATCCCAAGCCGGTCATAATTCATTGCCTGTTCAAATCATACTGTTTTACTGCTGAAAACTGGTCATCTTTAAACTGTTTAAAACTGCATGATTCTATTATTTACTTTAACTATTTTAAATTAGCATGAATTGTACTTTGCTCCCTCCTGACTGGAGATACATTTTTAGGGGATATTGAGGATGCTGAGCTGTTATACAACAGCTACTACGACCCTGTGTTGCACCCGATAGTGCTGCCAGAGTCCCCACTGGAGGACGTTGGGACTGAGGCCGATGAATCGGCTGATAGATAGATTTCCTTTTCTGCATTATTGTTATTTTCAATTCTGTTATTTCATTTCAGAACATTTTCCCATTTGTATTTAAAATTCCAAGTTTAATAAAGTTTTATTTTCCGATGTTGAGTTGTGACAAATATAGTTGTTGTTGTATGGTTACCTGCTAATGGAACAGCTCACTGCCGCAGTCTCAACAACAGTGCAGGCTGGGCATGATCCGGTTCGACCCAATTAGTTGGGATCGGGTCGTGACATGTTTTTAGTGGTGGCCCATGCAGGTCCAATACAACAACTTAGAAAAACATACCTAGAAACAATTAGAACACTAGAACATTGATTTGTCCCGACATAGGACCGAATTATATACATAAATATTTTTGTTTGATTATAGACCGGTAGGATATCTTGCTTATGTATGTACCCTAAACCTTCCAGATCATGGCCAAAGGAAAGACTACCCGATCCGGCCCTGCTGACGATGAGGTGTCATCAACTGATCACACCCCTCCTCAAGCACGCCGGGACCCACCTCCCCTGCAGCTGACAGACCGTCCTCATGCTGCACCAGCTCCCCGGCCCGTTTACGCTTCCACAGCGCAAACGGCGAAACCGGCACTTCCCCGGGCTGAGCCGCAGATCCCTGCGGTAGTGCCCGCACCAGCTGCCCCACCAGTGCCCGTGGATCCCACTGACCTAGTGGGAATGCTACGAGGAGTGCTTGAAGCACAGAGAGCTCAAGCAGAAGCCCACAGAGAGCAGACTGCTGCCCAAGTTGAAGCCCATCGCGAGCAGACCGCGATTATGAGAGAAGGCATGGAGAATGCCCACAACGTGGCTATGGCTGCCCTCGAGAGAGAAGGAACCACTTCATCAGAGCCACGATCTGCCAAGGTAAGCATGATTCAGGAGTTAAGTTATTTTTCATTAAGGCCATTCTTTTGATTAGAGGCGTATTATTGTATGAAGGTGGGAGACATAGAAAGCTTTAAGAAGCAAGGCCCTCGACCTTTCAAGGGAACCGAGGGTATTATCTACGCCGATGAATGGCTGGATAGTATGGAGCGTCTCTTGAGCGTCGTTCGACTCCCGGAGGACCTCAAGACGGAAGCTGTAGGACTCCAACTACAGGATGTGGCGAGCACCTGGTATCAGAATGAACCCCGACTCCAGGACAAGCAGCTCGACTGGGATACCTTCAAGAGGCTGTTCTGCAAGAAGTTCTTTCCAACATCGGAGATACGAGAAATAGAGAGGCAATTCCAGGACTTGAAGCAGGGAAGCATGACAGTCAGCGAGTATGCGGCAGAGTTCGGCCGACTAAGCCGTTTTGCCCAGAACCTGGTAGCTGACCCCAAGGATCGTGCTGAACGATTCAGGTATGGCTTACGAGAAGAGATTCGCACCCCTGTGATAGCAGGTGGCGCAAAGACCTATGAGAGGATCCTGATCCGAGCTCAGGACGTGGAGAAGAGCTAGCCTTCTCGATCCAAGAGGGAGTACCTTGGAACTAACAACTTCCAGGGTAATCAGAAGAGGCCCAACAACAACAACAGGCCCTCGCACCACCATCAGCATCATCATCAGGCGAGGACCAATGACAGAGCACACCAGAAGCAAATCCCTGTCTGTGACTTTTACAAGAGGCCAGGGCATCAGTCAGACATATGCAGGAAGAAGCTAGGACACTGCCTGGTCTGTGGGTCTGCCACCCACCAAGTAAGGGACTGCCCCTCATCAGTCCACCGGACTGGAACCAATCAGCAAAGAGCTCCCCTACCTACTCAACAACAACGGTTCGGTCAGTACCAACAGAAGACTGGGCGAGCTTTTGTCCTAGCAGTGGATGAGCAGAAACCCACCGCAGATGTCATCATAGGTTCCATTTATGTGTTTTCACATCCTGCTCTAGCATTATTTGATTCGGGTGCATCACATAGTTTTATATCATCAAAGTTTATATCTGCACACCACATAGATTCGGGATTAGCAAGGTGATTAGTAGAGTTATGACCGATGGTGGACCCATACCCATCACTGAGGCTTGTAATTGTCCCATAACTATCTCTGGCCATCAGTTCTTAACACCTTTACTAGTGATGCCCCTGCCCAACTATGATATAGTCCTAGGGATAGACTGGTTAAGTGAACAACATGCGCTGATAGATTGTCACCGAGGATGTGTAATCTTCAGCCCACCAGGAGAACCGGAGTTTGAAATCTCTCGGGCTCCGGAAGATATGAAGAGTATTACCTACTCCTCTATCACCGAAGAACCCGGGCCTCCTCACCCTATCATTGCGGAATTTATGGACGTCTTTCCAGATAGTCTTCCAGGATTGTCGCCGGATCGAGGTGTGGAATTCACCATCGATCTAGTACCCGGCTCTTCCCCTATTTTTCGGGGATGCTACAGAGTCAACCCCAAGGAGGCAAAGGAGATGAAGGACCAGATCGACGAGCTGAAGTCGCAAGGATTTATCAGAGACGGAGCTTCACCCTGGGGAGCACCAGTTTTGTTCGTGCCCAAGAAGGATGGAACCATGCAGATATGCATTGACTACCGGGCGCTGAACAATATCACCATCAAGAACAAGTACCCCCCTGCTCCGGATCGACGATCTGTTTGATCAACTGAGTGGAGCCAAGGTATTTTCAAAGATAGATCTCAGATCAGGCTACCATCAAATCAGGTCAGAAAGGAGGATATTCCCAAGACGGCGTTCAACACCAAGTATGGACAATTTGAATTCTTGGTCATGCCGTTTGGACTGACAAATGCTCCTGCGGTATTCATGAACCTCATGAACAAGGTTTTCCATGAATATCTGGACCAGTTTGTTGTTGTCTTCATCGATAACATACTGATCTACTCGAAGACGGAGGAAGAGCATGAAGAGCACTTGAGGAAAGTGCTGAGTACCTTGAGGATGGAGAAGCTCTATGGTAAGCTATCCAAATGCGAGTTCTTTTTAGACAAAGTGGAATTTTTGGGCCATGTTGTCACAGGAAAAGAAATTTCGGAGGATCCAAAGAAGATAGCTGCTATTGAGAAGTGGACTGCACCAAGCTCGGTTGCAGAGATCAGGAGCTTTTTGGGACTAGCTGGCTACTACCGGAAGTTCGTAAAGGATTTCTCCAAAATTGCGGAGCCAATGACGAAGCTTACCAGGAAGAACGAGGAATTCATATGGTCTGAAGCATGCCAGTCAGCTTTTGAGGAACTGAAGAAGAGGCTTACAACAGCGCCGATACTTGCGCTACCCGCAGGTACCGGCGGTTTCTCAATCTATAGTGATGCTTTCGAAAAAGGACTGGACTGCATTCTTCAACAACACGGGAAAGTAATTGCCTATGCATCTAGACAATTACGGACTCATGAGAAGAACTACCCCACACATGATTTGGAGCTTGCAGCGGTGATATTTGCTTTGAAGCTATGGAAGCACTACCTGTATGGAGAGAGAGTGGAAATATTTACGGACCACAAAAGTCTGAAATATGTTTTCACTCAGAAGGAGCTGAACATGAGACAGAGACGATGGTTGGAGCTGATGAAGGATTTTGATATCAACTTGCAGTATCATCCGGGTAAGGCTAATGTTGTTGCAGATGCACTTAGTCGATATCCGATGGAGATGTTCTTGACCAAGGAGCACCATTTGCTGGAGGACATAGAGAAGCTTGGATTGGAAATTATACTGCCCGAGGAGGAGATGAAGAAACTTAGAAGAGAAGCCATCGTACCAGGAGATGAATCATCATTGATGCAGTTGCAAGTGCGTTCGAGTCTTATGGACAGGATCAAGGAGACACAATTCCAAGACGAGACGCTTTGCAAACTTAGAGATCAAGTGCTGGCAGGAACACTTGAAGGATTCTCAATCGCCAGCGACGGAGCACTGAAGAATGGTACGAGACTTTGTGTACCAACTGGCGAACTGAGGAACGAGCTGATGCAAGAAGCGCACCAGTCGCAGTATTCTATACATCCTGGAGCCAACAAAATGTACCGGGATATACGGACTATAGTATGGTGGTACGGAATAAAGAAGGACGTATCCAGGTATGTGGCTAGATGTTTAATTTGTCAGCAAGTTAAAGCTAGTAGACAGAGACCAGCAGGACTTTTGCAGCCGCTTGACATTCCGGAGTGGAAATGGGAGCACATAACGATGGATTTTGTATCGGGACTGCCTCGATCCCAAGGAGGAAAGGATGCCATTTGGGTTATTGTGGACCGACTGACGAAGTCAGCTCACTTTATCCCCTTCAAGGTTGGTTTATCCACCGAGAAGTTGGCAGCACTGTACATGCGGCACATCTACCGGATACATGGAGTTCCGGTAAGTATCGTATCTGACAGAGATACCAGATTTACTCTCACTTTTGGAAGAGTTGCATGACAGCTTGAGAACCCAACTGAAGTTCAGCACCGCCTACCACCCTCAAACTGACGGGCAATCGGAGAGGACAATCCAGACGCTAGAAGATATGCTGAGATCCTGCGTCCTAGAATTTGGAGGGTCTTGGGAAGACCATTTGCACTTGGTAGAGTTCTCTTACAACAACAGCTACCAAGCTAGCATCGGGATGACACCGTTCGAGGCACTCTATGGACGTCGTTGCCGCACTCCACTTGCTTGGGATGACGTCAGAGAACGAGTATTGCTTGGACCTGAGATGGTGACCGAAGCAGCAGAGAAGGTGAGAATGATCAGAGACAAGCTCAGGATAGCCCAAGACAGACAGAAGCATTGGGCTGATAGCAGCAGACGGCCTTTGGAGTTTGAAGAAGGCGACAGTGTGTTTGTGAAGATCTTGCCTACCAGAGGAACAATTCGTTTCGGCAGAGCAGGAAAGTTAAGCCCCAGGTATATTGGTCCATTTGAAGTAACTTAACAGGATTGGAGAAGTGGCGTATCGTGTGGCTCTACCCCCAAGTCTCGAAGGCGTCCACAACGTCTTCTACGTCTCGTAGCTGAGGTGCTACATCCCGGACCCGAGCCATATCTTGGACCATTCAGAGCTGGAGATTGGACCCAGCCTCACAGTGCCGGAGAAGCCAGTGGCAATTTTGGACAGAGGCGAGAAGAGAACCAGGAACACCGTGACGCCAATAGTCAGAGTGATGTGGCGGCACAACTCACCAGGCGAGTTGACCTGGGAGCGAGAAGACCAGATACGGGAGCAGTACCCGTACCTGTTTGAGACTTAAGGTAATCCCTAACCTTGCCTTCAATTTCGAGGACAGAATTTTCTAAGGAGGGAAGATTGTGAAACCCAATTCTTGTGATTAAATTATTATTAGTATTTTATTATTATTATTATTATTATTATTATGATTTTTGGGTGTTAAAATTATTTCAAAATTAATTAACATGGATTTTTGGTTTCGAACCCAGACCCAAGTCCGAACCCAGACCCGAGCCTGAACCCAGACCCATTTCTTTTCCTAAAATTCTGATTTGGTTAATGATAAGAAAATAAAAATTCGTAAGAGCTGGTCCCGAAGGACCAGCACACATGTACACTTCCCCCTATTCTTTCTCTCCCCCACTCCCTCTCACCCACACACACTTCTCCACAACTCCCCTTATATTTTCCCTCAACTCCTCTCTTCCAAACCACTTCCTCTCTCCACAGAACACAACTTTCCCCAAACCCTTCTTCCCAACTCCTTTCTCCGACTCTCTTGGTCGAAGCCCCTCCGACCGAGCCCCCTCTCTCCAACCGTACCCCACCCCGCGCCCGGCCATCCCGCCGGCCTCCCATCCGACGCCGACGCCGTCACCCGTGTCCCGATTCGCGACCCCGGCGTCGCCGACCCTCGGCGCCACCGCAGCCGGCCGCCCCACGCTCCGGACCGCCCCAGCGGCGCGCCCGACCCCCCTGGCCCGCTGCCCTCCCCGACCCTCGCCGGATCCCGCAGCAGCGCCCCGACGCCGTGCCCTAGCTCCGGCGTCCTTTCCGACGCCTCCAGCGTCTTTTTGTCGACATTCTTCGTCGACGCAGCCATGTGCATCGTTTCCAGCGTTGTCCCAGCGCCCCGACGCATCTCGGACTCCGAACCAGCGCTGATCCGAGTTGCCGTTGCTGTTCTGATCATCTTTTCTTTTCTATTTATCATCTGAGAGCTCTAGCCGAGCAACCTGAGGTATAACCCCTGTCCCGCCCATTTTTCTATACAGTCTGTGATGAGAAATGGTCCCCGATTCCCCTTGGGAATTCGATTTTAGCGACGTCGTATTTTCCGGAACCTTCGGAAAGGTTCTGTTGATTATTTTAGGATTTCCGGAATATTTCGAGAATTGATTTTTGGTATATTTTGGCTTTTCGGATTTTTTCGGTAGCGTTCTGTGACGTTTTCGGGTTGGAATCGGACTTCCAAAATTATTCGGGTCGTTCTGAATTTATCTGTGGTTTGGTTGTGGGTTTATATATATATATATTGGAGATTCCCTGGTTTTGGATTTGCAGGAAAATTATCGTCACAATTCCCAGTTTTTGGGTTGACCAAAAACAGAGGAGATGCTGCCGGATTTTTCCGTAAATTCTAGAATATTTTAAAAATGAATTTAAAATGGATTTCGGAATTTTATTTAATATTTGGATTTGTGCGACGACCGTATCGGTCAATGGGCCCGGCTAAGTGCAAACGAAATCGGCTTCGCCCGGACATTGAGGCATTAGCCTAGTTGAAGATTGGACCATATCTGAGACTCTATATTTTATCTTTAATTTTTACCATTTAAGTTTGCTCATATTTTATTCATATTTAAAGTTTAGGACTAACGGCAGTTTTGTCTTATTTCAATTTATGTAAATAAATTGTAATGGGCATAAGCCCAGCTGGCTGTGGTCTGTAACTGTATTTGGTAGCGTAGATTTTTGTTATTTCTGATTTTACGAGTTTTTGTATTAAACGAATAAATTGAATAAAAAGTATTTTCGTACAAAATTAATTAAGATTTTCTCACCTAAAATCTACAAGTTTTATATTAATTAAAAATCACGTATTTCTCACTAAATAAAAAATTAGCTTTATTTATAAATTATGAAAATACAAAGCTTTAATAAATTAATCTGGTAGCGACGAAGTTTTCCAAATAAAAAGTTTAAAACGATCTTTTTCCCTCGTATTAAATCAACGCACAAATAATCGTATTTTCGTGTTTGGTTCAATAAAGAATTAAAATTGGATTAGGACACAAATAGAGATTTCAACTAGCGTAGCTAGATTGGTAAACCTGGAATCTGAGTCAATTTCTCGAATGTAGGAATTCGAGGACGATTCTGATTTCCTGTCTCGAAGTCTTCTACCTCTCCAGTCAAATCCTTTGAGGCAAGTATAGTTTGTGTTAGTTTTACAGTTATTTCTATAATCGTTTTACTGCATGTTTAAACCACGATGCAAACACGAAACACACTCGGAGAGTACTGATTGTGACTACTGTACTGATTGGGACTGGAGGAATAGAGTAATGATTATGACCAAAGCCAACTGTAACTTAGAACTGTATTAGCTTACCCCTCACACACACGGGGATAAGCCGTATCGTATCAAGGATACAACTGTACATCCCAAGCCGGTCATAATTCATTGCATGTTCAAATCACACTGTTTTACTGCTGAAAACTGGTCATCTTTAAACTGTTTAAAACTGCATGATTCTATTATTTACTTTAACTGTTTTAAATTAGCATGAATTGTACTTTGCTCCCTCCTGACTGGAGATACATTTTTAGGGGATATTGAGGATGCTGAGCCGTTATACAACAGCTACTACGACCCTGTGTTGTACCCGGTAGTGCTGCCAGAGTCCCCACTAGAGGACGTTGGGACTGAGGCCGATGAACCGGCTGATAGATAGATTTCCTTTTCTGCATTGTTGTTATTTTAATTCTGTTTATTTCATTTCAGAACATTTTCCCATTTGTATTTAAAATTCCAAGTTTAACAAAGTTTATTTCCCGATGTTGAGTTGTGACAAATATAGTTGTTGTTGTATGGTTACCTGCTAATGGAACAGCTCACTGCCGCCGTCTCAACAACGGTGCAGGCTGGGCATGATCCGGTTCGACCCAATTAGTTGGGATCGGGTCGTGACACCTAGGCATGCCATGTAACTTAAAGACCCCTTCAAGGAAGACTTGGGCCACCTGGGATACAGTATGGGTGACTGAGAGCGAACAAATATATGTATTTGGAAAGCCTGTCAACCACAACCATTATAGTGGTTTTGTGATGGCTAAGGGGAAGTCCTTCAATGAAGTCTAGGGATATGTCTTCCCCCATATTCTATCTGGAATAGGGAGAGGCTGTAAAAGTCCTGCTGGTGAAATAGTTTCACTCTTGTTTTTTGGCAGACTTCACAAGTTTGTATATATGTCTGGACCATCTTTTTCATGCCCTTCCAGTAGCAAACTCTCTTTAACCTGTGCAAGGTTTTAACAAAACCAGAGTGCCCCCCTTGGAGTTGATCATGATGTTCTTTTAGCATCTCTTGGACAAACTGTGAGTTGGGATCAAGTAAGAGCTTATTTTTGTAGTATAACAGGTTATTCCTGACTGCATATTTGTTGTTGTCCAGTTTTCCTTGTTCCCATTTCTCCATTTGTTTCTTGTAATAGGTAGAAGTCTGCATTTGTTGTTTGAAGCTTTGAATCCAATCTGGACTAATCACTGTTACAGCAGCTAAGGATGTATCTTCTCTTCTTGACAAACTGTCAGCAGCTTCATTCTCCTTCCCTCTTTTATACTCCACCCTATACTGGTACCCATGTAACTTGGAAAACCACTTGAACTGAGCTTCAGTGTGAATCTTCTGTTCTAACAAATGTTTGAAGGATCTGTGGTCTGTCCTGATGAGGAAGCTCTTTCCCCAGAGGTATTGGCTCCATTTTTTAACAGCTAGGAGTATGGCCAACATCTCCTTTTCATAGGTAGAGAGGGTTGTGTTCCTGCCTGCCTTTAAGTATTTGACCGAGGTAAGCAATAGGCCTGCCTTTTTGCATTAGGACAACTCCTATTCCCATTCCTGAAGCATCACATTCTACAATGAACTCTTCATTGAAATCTGGCATTGCCAATACTGGAGGTTGGGTGAGTACCTGCATCAAGTTTTCAAAAGCAATTTGAGCCTTCTCATTCCAGAAAAAAGAATTCTTCTTTAACAATTCAGTGAGAGGACTGGCAATGGCTCCATAGCCCTGTATGAATCTTCTATAATACCCTGTAAGTCCCAAAAAAACCTCTTAATTCTTTAAGGGTTCTGGGTAGAGGCCACTCCACAACTACTAGCACCTTGTCTTGATCCACCTGCACTCCTTGTCCTGAGATGATGTGTCCCAGGTACCCTACTTGATTTTGAGCAAATAGACACTTACTCCTCTTAAGCTTTAGCTGATTGACCTCAAGTTTAAGGAAAACTGCTTCCAAGTGTTTGCAATGATCCTGTAAGTTGGCACTGTATATAAGTATGTCATCAAAAAAGACTAACACAAACCTTCTTAAGTACTCTTTGAATACTTCATTCATCAAGGCTTGAAAGGTGGAAGGGGCATTTGTGAGCCCAAATGGCATCACAAGGAACTCATAATGGCCTTCATGAGTCCTAAAAGCAGTCTTGTGAATGTCTTCTTCTGCCATCCTCACTTGGTGGTACCCAGCTCTCAAATCCAGCTTGGAAAAGTATTGGCTCCCATGAATTCATCAAACAACTCTTCAATGAAGGGGATGGGGAATGTGTCCTTTACAGTGGTTTGATTTAATCCCCTATAATCCACATATAGCCTCCATGACCCATCAGGTTTTTTTACTAAGATTACTGGAGCAGAATATGAACTATTACTAGGCCTTATTATTCCAGTATTATCATCTCCTGTATTTGTCTTTCAGTCTCATTCTTGTGCATATATGGCTGTCTATAAGGCCTGTTGCAAATTGGCACTGACCCAGGCATGAGGGGAATCCTGTGATCAAAGGGTCTTTTGGGGGGTAACCCTGTGGGTTCCCTGAATAAATGATCATAATTTCCCAGAAGTGTGGCAATCACTGGGTCTTGTGGCAAGTTTTGATAGTTTGGATTGAACTTTGTTAATGAGCACAGTTAAATGAGATAAAATTGAGAGTGTTGCCTCATTTCTTTAGTGTTAGGCTCTTGAAGGTGGCTCAAATGAGGCTTGATTCCTTTGAACTGTTTGTTAACTCCCTGCTCTGCAAACTCCATGGTCAATTCCTGAAAGTTCCACATTGTGGTACCCAAGGTGCTAAGCCAACTGGCCCCAAGCACTAGTTGACAACCTGGAAGTGGCAGAAGTAAAAAATCTGTCTTGATTTTATGGCCTTGGCATTCGATGTTGATTCCCTTGCATAACCCTTTGCTGCTAAGCTTGGCTCCATCAGCCACCAATACTTCAAATGGATAACTATCTTGGGGAATGAGGCCCAATCTTTCACAGTGTAGTGTCAATAAAGTTGTGAGTGGATCCAGAGTCCGCTAATATGAGGACAGGTTTATTTCTAAGAGTTCCTCTTAGCCTCATAGTGGAGGGATGAGATATACCTGACAAGGCATGTAGAGAGATCTCAAAAGCATTTTGCTGAGCTTCTGTGGAATAGGAACTACTTCAGGTAAATCTGCTACTTCATTCTGGTCTTCTTCATCAGACACCAACATGAATAACCTTTTTTCCTTGCACTTATGACCTCTGAACCATTTTTCATCACACATGAAACATAATCCTAAGTTTTTTCTTCTCAGGATTTCTGAAGGGGATATGGTGGTTCTTGGAGTATCTGTTGTAGGCTTGGAAGTATCCAAGTTAGTGGTAGCTGGCTTCTTCCATGAATCAGTACTAGCCTTGGAGGTTCCTCAATTGTAAGTTGTGTTAATTCCAGCCTTATTGCTATAAGTATTCCCTTTGTAGTTTCTTTTGATTGCCAGGAACTTGGCTTCATATAGTTTGGTCAGTTGCATAGCTGCCATAAGAGTGTTGGGATTAGCAATCTGGACTTCATACTTGAGTTCTTCTCTCAAACCCCCTAGATAGTGACTGATCATACAACTCTCTGGTAAGCCTTGTATCTTCTTAGAAACTTTCTGGAACTGGGAGTTATATTCCTGTACTGTGTTTTCATGTGTGAGTAGTTTTAACTCAATAATGTGATCAGTAAATTGGGATGGCCCAAATTCAGCACGAATGTTTGTACAAAATTCATTCCAGGTCAATCTCCCATTCTTAATTTGCATTGCCCAATCCATCCAGTATGCTGCTGTTTCCTTAAGCTGGACTGAGCAGATTTTAATTTTGTCTGCTTCCTGGGTGTTGTAGAAGTTAAAATAGTTGTTGATTCTTAACAACCACTCATTCACATCTCCCTCCCCATCAAATTCAGGGAGTTGTAACCTGAGATGGGGTTGTCCTCTTCCTTGTTTGAATGGAACTATCTCAGTATTATTGTTGAAGTGTACAGGGGTAGGTAACAATGGAGGATTCCCTGATCCTGTGTGGTTTACAACAGTGTGTTGCAAAGGTGTGGATAAATTCCTATGGAAATGCATATTCTGGCTTAGATCTGGCTAGATCTTCAATTAATTTCTCCAGCTTGTTGTTCATGTCAAGGACAGTACCTGCCAGTGCTCCCACTGTGTCTTCAGAGAGAGAAAACGATCTTCATCAATCCTCAGTCGACGTCCTTCTACAGAGCCCCTGCCTGACTCCACTTGGCTTGTGCTTCCTTCCCTGCTGCCCTCGATCACTGGATCGAGAGGCTCTGATACCATATTGTTGGGTACTCGACCCAAAATACCTGATCCTGGTGGAGATTGGTAAGTATTTGCCATGAAATTCAATATGCAGAAGATAAAATGAGAGAATTTAGGTCAGATTCAGAGGAGAATGGGGAAGAACAGATCTATATTGATAAATTGGGGAAGAATGTTGATAGAACAGTGTAAGAGAAAAGAAAGACTATGAAGAATCATTACAGCCTGCATTCTACTCTTCTCATTACTTATTTATAGCCCAGGCTCATTCGTGAGCCTCACTCCATTAGCTGGCTGCTAAAGAATTACCAGGGAATCATCCAGGTCAGCCAACGGTCAGGTGACGTGGTCAATGGTCCCCTCCTCTCTCATGTAAGTAATTACTGAATTACATTCTAACTAGTGCTCTAATACCGGAGAAGGAGTTACACTCCATAGCTCTGCTACTGCTTATTTAGGGAGTGTAACAGCTTGTTTGTTGTTTGTTTCTATTTTTTCCCTTGTAAAATATCGCTAATTAACTAGGGTTAGGGTTTCTGTCCCTTCAATCAATTCGGGAATTGGGAATTGAGTGTGGGAAAAAAAATGAGCTTCCAGGACCTAGAATCAGGAGGAGGAGGAGGATTCTTCGCAGGAGGTTGCGACGGGGATCTTCCAGATCACTACGGCCGTCAACACCTTCCGGCGGCTAGTCAACACCGTCGGGACCCCCAAGGACACCCCGGACCTCCGTCAAAGGCTGTAAGCATCTTCCCTCTCCCTCTCCCTATCATTTGCTAGGCTAGGCGAGGCTAGGCTTTCTAATTAATTCTACCGCACAATTCTCAATTCTTCGTGTCATCTAATGTTCTTCTCTCTTTTGTGATCTGTTGGTTAGCTATAGGTTTCTTGACCGAATTATTAAAACTAGTAATATGCACGTGCATTGCAGTGCGAAAAAAATGTTAAAAATATTAAATATAAATTAAATAAAAAAATGTCGTTTCTAGGATTTGAACTCTAACAATAAATTTTTTTTGCCTCCCACCTTAACCACCTGAAGTAGAATTATTTAATTATAAATAAATCATATTAGATAGTTAAATATTAAGTTTTTTTAAAAATAATTAATAGTGCATTTAGGTAGTTGTTTAGTTAGTTATTATTATTATTTACTTTATTTAAATGGATGATGATATACATACAGCTTGACAGGTCACTTTTGAGCCGTTTCCAAGCTACATTATCAAGGGCGGAGGCAGACAATATTTTTTAGGGGGGCTAAGAGCATGGATGAAAAAAAAATTCATGTGATAATTCAAATAATAAAAAAACTACAAAATCTACGAAACCAGATTCGAACCTTGGATCTTCTATGGAAACAGCCAACTACTCAACCAATTAAGCTATGACTTATATGTGGTACTATATGTCATGGTTGTCAAAGGCGCAAGGCGCGCGCCTGAGCGATGCGAGGTGCATATATATATATATAAAATTTACATTGATAAACCTGTGTCACCTCTCTAGCTCTCTATATTATAATTCACAATTCACATTGATAAAAAAGGAACAATAAAAGAAAAATAAAGACAAGGGAGATCATTATCATACAGTTACTTGCATGACATCTAAAGAAAAATGAACAAAAAAAAAGATGAGAGATCGAGAGAGAGAAACAGGAATAATGTAAGGAAGATCATTATCACTACAGTTACCTGACTCACCTGAAGGTATCTCCGCCGCCGCCAACCAAGTCGCCAAGTAAGGGTTCTGTTTCTCCTTCTGTTCTTCCTTATATTTTTCTTTTTGTACGTTTTTTTAATTTCTTTCTCTTTCCTTGTGTTTTTTTTCTTTTGTTGAATTTTTTCCTGCAGGCATGGGGACTTAGGTGCCTGTTGTGGGCTGCTTCTTTTTTTCTGCACAAATTAAACAATGTATACAAAAAATTATCGAGACGCGCCTAGGCGGGCCTCAACCACATCCTGCGCCTGGTGAAAAGGTGCGCCTGACTAATTGCGCCTCGCCCGGACACTAGTAAGGCGCTGACCCTGCGCCTAGGATTAAGGCGCGCCTTGGGTGCGCCTTTGACAACACTGTTATATGTTAGGGTTATATACTAACAGCATCACTTTTGTATTAACTATAATTTTCTATTATTTTTGAATGAGAATCATATGGACAAATGTTGACATTTTATATTTGTTATATTAATGCAAAGTGTCTGATATTCTACATTATCAATAATATGGTGTGTGGTGACACACAAAAGATCATATTATCAGTCCCTTATAGAATATAAAATAGTTCACAACCTAAATGGATTTGGACAAACATTGTTAAGGTTGTAGTGTAATATGGCATTAGTCTATCTTGACTATAGAATTATACTAGTGCACTTTGTGTGTATTGAACATGACCACTTGATGTTGTTCTCTTTGTACTGATTACATAAGAGAATAAATACCTCTTTATTATGGATGCTTGTGCTCTTAATCCGGATATAATAACAAACATGTATATGTAGTGTGCATTATTTTGATTCATAAAAGAGTGAGATTCATAATGAGTCAATAAACTCTATGAATTGGATAATGGCATTATATGTTGATGAGCTGTTGATATAAAATGAATCCATGTTCCGATGTATCAGGTTTATGATGTCCCCTTAAGAAACTCATAAGGATTGTCATGTAATCATGCAGGTGGATTATATCCGACATGACAGATAAAGTTGAGTGGTACTACTTAAGGATAAAAAATGTCGATCAATGTAGTTGTCAGTAACTTATTTTGATTGACGACATTCGATATCTTAACATGGGGAGACAAACGAATATATAATAAGAAGGAGCCCATAAACGTAATTTGGGATTAGGAAGATAGTGCAACAATAGCTCTTTAGTGGACCGAGCTATTGTTAACAGGCCTGGGTTGTGTGTTCGAATTGAACATGGGATACCTAGACCCGTTAGGAGACCTAAATCTAATTTCTCCTCATGGTCCCTGCCGTAGCCTATATATACCCTCTATTCTCTGGCCGTCATATGTATCCTAGGAAGAGCATATTTCTCTAATTCGTCCATCACGAGAGGTGAGAAATGAAGGACAGCCGAGAGAAGAAAAGGTTGAGAGATCGTCGTCCACACGACGTCCATCCCGAGGAAAGAATACGTGCAGAAGATCTTGGGATCGCTGACTGCTCGAGGTTGCTAGGAACTGTCGTCTTCTTCTCATCGCAGGTATAATTCGTGAACCCTAGTTTCCGCCTATGAAGAGTAAGAACACGTTTATATCTGTTTAACTTTCTATCGTTCAATACGCACACCAATCCGTGGTCCTGGGAATCCTCAGTTCCATCACTATACTAGTAGCTCCTATTATTATTTTTGAAGCTCGGACTACAGCCCGAGACAGCTCGGCATATGCTCCGCCACTGCACTTATATAGTAGAAGATATCCGCAAAATAACCTTTCATTTAACAGCCCCACTATTCTACAACAAACTGTAATGTCGTCGTAGAAGGAAACTATACAAACTAGTATGCCATTTTTTTTTTTTTCAGGGTCGACAAATAGTGGCTATGGTTTCTTAGTGGAACTGTGCAAGTTAGCAAACTAGGACAGGGACACTAAAAAATCCGTGGTAGTTTTCTTGTGAGACCCACATCATGCAGGACATAGGTACCCCCACCAAAATCGTTGTCATAGTCTTTATCATGACGTGTCTGCGCAACATGGTAAAATGTTTGTTCCATGTATAATGAGTTTTCAGATGGGGATTTCCAAGCGACTCACGGGTTATAATGGTGATGGATCGACTACTCTTGTCTCTCATTTTCTTTTTCGTATTAGGAATTGCCATGACAGTCTCTTACTGTTTATTTTCTAGCTACAGAAAAATATTTCTTAGCAGCTTCTAATTTTGTCTTCTTGGTATCGCTCTTCCGAAAGGGTAGCCACTATCGGTTTAGAACTCCGTCTCGCATGCCATAGACACGCAATCCAAGGGAACTTTTGGTTATACAATGGCTTTAAACGTCACGTGGTGGAGGTCACATGATGGTTGCTGCAACAACAAATTGCAAAGGGGGCACAAATTGCTCAAGCAGTAGTAGTAGGAGAGATCGTCGCACGAGGACACAACCAATAGTAGAGGCAGGCACTCAGATCAAATATCAAGGCTGCAGACCGAATAGTAAATGCATGGGATAGTTAATCCAGACAACTTCTGTTGGGTGTTCATCGTCTATGCTTGTAGTATACAATTCTCATACAGATTGTTTTCATAGCTTTGCGTTTTTTCTTTCTGTTTCATGATCAATAGGCTTGTAATATTATGCAATTGTTAGCACAACGTTCTTACTATAGCTTTTTTGGTATCGACTCTTGATGTTTTTCTTGACCATAATTAGGCGTTTGATTTGTTTTTCTGCAAAAATATTCATTGGCATTAGTTACGGGTTTGTGCATGCCTATAAGGG